>OZ023209.1:9357387-9537387 GCA_963995525.1 Escarpia spicata | reverse complement strand
GCTGGCGTTTCCACTGGGGAAGAGGGCCACTTCCCAAGGAGCGAGAATGGGAGATCTATTGTCTTCCATCAATCGATCCATGTCAACCTTTTTTACATGCTGTGTTAATTCACTAATCATCTGCCCTTCGGTCATCCATTATTCCTTCTCACTGCCTCCAAAGTGGAGTCACGGGACTCCCGGCTGGGGAAAGATCACCCCGGTTAAACCCACGGGGAAGTTCTCTTGTTTACTGATCCTCCCAGGCCCCCCAATTAGCTTTGTAGAAGTACGTCTTAATTCCTCACGTTCCCTCTCAATATTCATGCATTATAACGCAAAATGCGAGCATGTGCTTATTGATTGCGACGGACACTGCCAGTGGCACCGCCAATGCGGTGCTTGTCTGCACTGAGCACCGCCGAGGGAGCACCGCATTCAGTTTAGTGGTCTGCCTCTGAGAAGACGAGGAACTAAACAGGTGGATATGAGGACATTTAGACTGTGATGTCGCCAAAGCGGTACCCTGGTGAGATTCATATTGCTGACACTATTTAGTTTCTCAGATATTCTCACATTTTACACCTGCCACAGGAAGTGGGTATTAAGTTGCAAAATTGCGTAATGGAGATTTGCATCTTTTTATCTTCTGTAGTTTTTTATTTATTGCTAAAATTGAAGCAAATAAAAAAAAAGTGGTATTTTGAGAAACAAGGTCATTTTGACCGATATTATCTATTGAGATTTTTAATATGTTGGTTCGGTTCGTAATTACCGGTATATTACAAATATTTTGTTATATTAATTATATTAATTTTGGATTGTTTGTTGATGAAAATAACTTTGACATTGAAGGATGAGATTATAAGGTCTATATTGGACATGACCTTGACATCTATTTTTGGACTGTGTGCAGAATAGCCTTCTGGGACTTAACTCCTGGTCTGCTGTTGTGTGTCACATGTGTTGTCGAAACCCAAATCTTTTTATTGAAATAATCTCTTGCCTCATCATAAATGGTTTCAGATTAAAAATACATTTAATTGACACACATAAACAGACACATTGATGTACAGGCACATAACAAATTAGTAAGTAGAGTAGAATTCTTCTAAAGGGACCACCCAAGTGGCAGAGATAAAGTTACTGAAGTAGGCGAAAAGACTGTGGTCTGATTATAGAGGCTGGCCAGATATGATAGAGATGTACAGATCTAGCAAACACAGACACAGTGGTTGTTTCAGAAGGATGGCTGCGTGGAAGGTTCTACTGTAATTATGTATACAATTACGTCTATAACATTAATGAGTTTACCACTTAATTTCTTCTTAAGAGACAGTTCCACCATTATGCAATGCAAAAACTATTCCCTCAGCTGTAAAAAGAAAAACATTCGCGGAACTCGTTTAAACACACGAGGAAGATAAAGACTTGCATGTATGATACGCAGGCAGTGATCGCTGATACTGTTTTATTCAAACACACTATCTAATCGGGGAAATAGACCAGAGGGAGATAAAGATTGTTGTACACAATTATATAGAGTTGTGGACTTTAAGTTGAAAGGTGCAGCTAGGACTTTGTGTCAGCAAGTGCAATCTGGATAATTTAAAAATAACAAGATAGCAAGGTCCACCAGACAAGGAAATCATTGCTTGTCTGTTCAACAGGCTACTGGTCTGGCATGAGTTTGTATGTGTTTGGTGGGGTTAGATCAGTATTTTTTAGTGTTTAATGCTGTACACAAAATAACACACCGGATTTGATCGCAATGTCACAAATTGTTGTTTGTCATATCACTGTCTTGCTGTGGGAAGTTTCTAAAATCATATAGGATTTTACAGAATCTGGAGTAAACTTTACATGGAATACTACACATTACATAATATTCTATAGTTTTGTATACAATATTGTGCTATACTCAGAAGACTTATATAGAAATGTATATAGATTAATACAGAAGGGATCTAATGCTTATTCACTATAATTTCTGATTTTCAGTTTGTTAGTTATGTATTGTGGCAACTTGATCACAATCTCATTTCTTCATAGTCAACATAATTACTTCCTGCAATGTTCTTATTATAAATGTAATTGTAAATTGGTATTATTTCTTCAAAATTACATAAAATTACATACATTTTGGTTTACTCTTCTGTTACCCCCATTTTGTACACAAAGGATTAAACTCCCCACCCTGGGGTTTGTGCAAAGGAGTTCACCCCCTCACAAAACCCTCTTTAGACTGTCTTCCTAATTCCTTATTTATCAATGGGGTATTCCTCTTACGGAGGCATTACCAGGGAGGGGAATCTGAGGTTACCAAGGTAGAGGGTGAGTGTGAAGAAGAGTGTTGGTACCAGGATTGGGGTGGAGGGGAGGGCAGAAGGGTGTGGGTAACAGGAAGTTGGGAGTGCTTCCTGTTCATTGCAAAACCCTGATAAAAGCCAGACCACAGTGAAAGGCTTAGGGGGGTCTCTTCCAGGCCATGGGAGCAGCACTGGGTGAAATCCCTATCAATCATGCCTGGGATAAGTGAAGAAAAAGGTAAGTTCTTATGTAGTGCAGTATCCAGTCCTCAGGACTGCTCAAGGCGCTTTACACTTTACTCCCTGGCAGACCTGTTCAATCGAACGCCATCTCTACTTTTCTGGGAAGCATCCAGCACGCTGCAATTAATGCGTGAAGACTATTTGTAGACAAATATCCACCACTGTCTATAGCCAGGTACTCATTCATACAGCTGAGTGAACTGGAGCAACGTAGTGTGAACGAACTTGCCCAAGGTCCAACATCACAGCACAGGATTCGAACCTAGTTCTCTCGGTTGATAATCTGAAGTTCTAGCCACTGCACCACTGCACCACTGCACCACTGCACCACTGCACCGCCTCACAATAAGTGAAGACAGGTTAGGACAATATGAAAAAAGAGAACAGTTTAATTTAAGGGAGATTATTAGCATACCAGTAGTCTCTATCACAGTCCAGTGACCGTTTGATTCACATTTAACTTACAATTATGCAACAAAGTATTATTAAGGTTTACCTAACATTGATAATACAATGACTTAGACAGACATAGTTGTCACTGCTCAAGTAATATAGTTACTTACTAGTGACTATTGTGTGTGTCATTGATATGTCACTGGTCATTTTTTCAATGTCGTGTCACCAATGGCATATTGATCAATTGTCGACTGTCTTCAGTGTCAGTGGCAAGAAACTTACAAATGGGGTATATTGAAAAAAAACGTAGGCAATACTTTTTGTCCGAGAAGATGTAAATGAACCCTGAAAGTTTGGCGCCTGAGATGCAATGTAGGTAGGAGAAAAAACTTCATGCACACACACATGCACTCATGCATGCACTCACGCACGCACGCACGCACGCACGCACGCACTGTCACACACACTCACGCATGCACACACACATGCACGCACACACGTACGTACACACACACATGCATGCACACACTGTCACACAGACACACACGCACGCACGCACGCACGCACGCACGCACGCACGCACGCACGCACGCACGCACGCACGCACGCACGCACGCACGCACGCACGCACACACACACTGTCTGGATCAGTTAGATACATAAGATATTGTGCAATGACAGAGGTCAACTGGGCCTGGACAGAGGTTCTAATCACTGTGAGACCAAAGTGGCAGTTACATGCAATCAACTGACTAGTAGCTACTCCCTGGATATGGCAGCTGGACATGACATGTTGTGGTTATCCCTTGACCAGACCTTTCTCCAACATCAGTGTCACTTCATTGTCACAGCTGCTAGCAGCTTCCTGGTGGTTGTAGCATTCTGGTTATAGTAATCATCTAGCAATACTCTTAGACCTTCCTGGTGGTTGTAGCATTCTGGTTATAGTAATCTTCTAGCAATACTCTTAGACCTTCCTGGTGGTTGTAGCATTCTGGTTATAGTAATCATCTAGCAATACTCTTAGACCTTCCTGGTGGTTGTAGCATTCTGGTTATAGTAATCTTCTAGCAATACTCTTAGACCTTCCTGGTGGTTGTAGCATTCTGGTTATAGTAATCATCTAGCAATACTCTTAGACCTTCCTGGTGGTTGTAGCATTCTGGTTATAGTAATCATCTAACAATACTCTTAGACCTTCCTGGTGGTTGTAGCATTCTGGTTATAGTAATCTTCTAGCAATACTCTTAGACCTTCCTGGTGGTTGTAGCATTCTGGTTATAGTAATCATCTAGCAATACTCTTAGACCTTCCTGGTGGTTGTAGCATTCTGGTTATAGTAATCATCTAGCAATACTCTTAGACCTTCCTGGTGGTTGTAGCATTCTGGTTATAGTAATCTTCTAGCAATACTCTTAGACCTTCCTGGTGGTTGTAGCATTCTGGTTATAGTAATCATCTAGCAATACTCTTAGACCTTCCTGGTGTGGTTGTAGCATTCTGGTTATAGTAATCTTCTAGCAATACTCTTAGACCTTCCTGGTGGTTGTAGCATTCTGGTTATAGTAATCATCTAGCAATACTCTTAGACCTTCCTGGTGGTTGTAGCATTCTGGTTATAGTAATCATCTAGCAATACTCTTAGACCTTCCTGGTGGTTGTAGCATTCTGGTTATAGTAATCTTCTAGCAATACTCTTAGACCTTCCTGGTGGTTGTAGCATTCTGGTTATAGTAATCATCTAGCAATACTCTTAGACCTTCCTGGTGGTTGTAGCATTCTGGTTATAGTAATCATCTAGCAATACTCTTAGACCTTCCTGGTGGTTGTAGCATTCTGGTTATAGTAATCTTCTAGCAATACTCTTAGACCTTCCTGGTGGTTGTAGCATTCTGGTTATAGTAATCATCTAGCAATACTCTTAGACCTTCCTGGTGGTTGTAGCATTCTGGTTATAGTAATCTTCTAGCAATACTCTTAGACCTTCCTGGTGGTTGTAGCATTCTGGTTATAGTAATCATCTAGCAATACTCTTAGACCTTCCTGGTGGTTGTAGCATTCTGGTTATAGTAATCATCTAGCAATACTCTTAGACCTTCCTGGTGGTTGTAGCATTCTGGTTATAGTAATCTTCTAGCAATACTCTTAGACCTTCCTGGTGGTTGTAGCATTCTGGTTATAGTAATCATCTAGCAATACTCTTAGACCTTCCTGGTGGTTGTAGCATTCTGGTTATAGTAATCATCTAGCAATACTCTTAGACCTTCCTGGTGGTTGTAGCATTCTGGTTATAGTAATCTTCTAGCAATACTCTTAGACCTTCCTGGTGGTTGTAGCATTCTGGTTATAGTAATCATCTAGCAATACTCTTAGACCTTCCTGGTGGTTGTAGCATTCTGGTTATAGTAATCTTCTAGCAATACTCTTAGACCTTCCTGGTGGTTGTAGCATTCTGGTTATAGTAATCATCTAGCAATACTCTTAGACCTTCCTGGTGGTTGTAGCATTCTGGTTATAGTAATCATCTAGCAATACTCTTAGACCTTCCTGGTGGTTGTAGCATTCTGGTTATAGTAATCTTCTAGCAATACTCTTAGACCTTCCTGGTGGTTGTAGCATTCTGGTTATAGTAATCATCTAGCAATACTCTTAGACCTTCCTGGTGGTTGTAGCATTCTGGTTATAGTAATCATCTAGCAATACTCTTAGACCTTCCTGGTGGTTGTAGCATTCTGGTTATAGTAATCTTCTAGCAATACTCTTAGACCTTCCTGGTGGTTGTAGCATTCTGGTTATAGTAATCATCTAGCAATACTCTTAGACCTTCCTGGTGGTTGTAGCATTCTGGTTATAGTAATCTTCTAGCAATACTCTTAGACCTTCCTGGTGGTTGTAGCATTCTGGTTATAGTAATCATCTAGCAATACTCTTAGACCTTCCTGGTGGTTGTAGCATTCTGGTTATAGTAATCATCTAGCAATACTCTTATGCTTGGCACACACCAGCCGACTAACGCCGACTTGGGTTGCCAGTTGTAACAAAAAGCAGTTGGTGTTTACGAGATGGCGCCGTTGTCCAATAAAGATTTGATAATTTTAGTGCTGGCTATAGCAGCAGTTGCCGTAGCACAATGTCGTCGCCGCCGCCATCGTCGTCGACTACGAACAAAGCAAGGAATGTGTGGATGCGTCCACACATTGCGGCGCAAGAGGAGCAAGGGGCCTACATTAATTTAATGTGTTTCGATACGCCTACAATAAACACATGAAACATTTGTAAAAAGTAGGCCAAAACGGCTATCAGAAAAACAAAACTTGTTACATAGTAAGTTGGAGTTTCGCCGTCAGCCTTCACGACGATATGGCTTGAGCATTTAGCATATCATCCAGCAAAGAAACGCATAGCGTCGAGCTATGTTTTATATCAGTATAGGCGAGTGGTAGAACCACCAAACAGACCGATTTCAATGGCCCCCCCTACACACATCCAAATGTTATATCTTTGGAAAGCCCTGCATCTCCCCGTCATAACTAGGCCTGTCGTATAGTTGCCAAGTGGTGCAGTAAGCGTGAATCCAATGTCAAACAAGGTCACCATCAAACGATCAATTTTAGAAATTGGATGCTTCCGAAAACTTCTTAATATTACAATGGCTATCTAGCTACTTTATTTAACTAGAAAATGGCCAAGTCATATATTGATGGAAAGCGTATTGTCGCACCTTCAAGACAGTGTACGACATGATGCTGTATCCAGGATTGATAAGAGTGACGACAAGGTCAAACAAGGTCACCCATCAAATGACGAATATTCGAAAGTTCACAATGCCGCGAACATCATAAAGTTACACCGACTATGTTTCTACTTCCAAATCATATACTGTATGAAAGGACAATTTCACCCCGTCAAAATGCTGTGTGATATGCCGCAGTGAGATTAAGCAGTTTGTGTGGAGCGGCGTTCAAACAGGGTCACCATCAATTGATGAATGTTCGAAAATATATGCGGCACCACCAGAGGTAGCGTTTTTCAGAAGACAAAATTGCGATTCCTGTTGGAAGCGAGAAACAAAGTCAGGTGGAAATTACGTTTATTCGTGGTGCCTGTTTTAAGAACAAGCGCTAAAAAATTATAATCGTCAATGGCAACAGAATAAAAAATAATTTACCACTTTCTGAAACGTTGGTTACCTGCCAGGTCAGTAAAATATGAAAGTAAAAAATTAAAACTTGTGACCCAAATTGGCTTAAAAACTCAAAAACAGACACCGGGCTTAGCCTTATAATATATCGAGGCCTATCACTTGATCGTGCTATGATTTCTTACTGGCCAAGTTACCGCCGACGGTCGTGTTATGACAAAAAACCTGCACACACCAGCCAACTCGTCATTGGGTATACGCCGACTTGTCACCAGATACCTCCTTATCTAATGCTGACTGCCGATTAACGCTGACCGCTGATTCAACATTTGAATCAGCGTTAGTCGTCGCTATAAGGCCGACCGTCGGGCTTAAATTCGGCACACACCAACCGACTGCCATCGGCCAACAGTTTTTACGCCGACTAGTCGGTTGGTGTGTGCCGAAAATCAGCTGGTGTGTGCCTAGCATAAGACCTTCCTTCCTGGTGGTTGTAGCATTCTGGTTATAGTAATCTTTCAGCAATACTCTAAGTCTTAGATCTTCCTGGTGGTTGTAGCATTCTGGTTATAGTATTCTTCTAGCAATACGTTTAGACCTTCCTGGTGATTGTAGCATTCTCGTTATAGCAATCTTTTAGCAATACTCTTAGACCTTCCTGGTGATTGTAGCATTCTGGTTACAGAATAGGTTTAGCAATATTCTTAAACCTTTATAGTAGTTGTGCATTTTGAAGGTTAATTTTCTGGCTACAGTGTTTGTCTAGCTGCATTGTTAGATTGGTCGCAGGACTGTTTTTACTTCTAATACCTAGACAAAAATGAGAGATAATCTTTGCAACTTGTATATAGAAGCATTGTAGAAAGCCTGAGCTGTGGACAGGCGCTTAGCCAGAGACCCGTCTGCTGTCTTCAAGACTGTAGATGACTGGCAAATACTAGTAATTACAACTGATAAGACTGGTGGAAATTAGAGGGGGCCAGCTGGCCACTAAATTAACTAATAGTTCCACATCTAGGGGCCTACATTAACGACTATAACTGGCACAACTGGTAGTGAAACAAATCGAATATATCAGTATTAATTAAATAAATGGCTCAAATGACACTTGTTTGTCACTGAAAAAACTAAACAATAATGGCTGTGACTGATGTGACTGGCTGCCACGCAAGCAGTTGGTATGTTAAGGGGCACACTTTTTGATTAATTAAAGACTGACAACAAATATTGCTAGCTTAGGGCATAGCTGTGGAATGTGTACTTGTACTTAGGGCCTGGCTGTGGAATGTGTACTTTTATTTAGGGCATAGCTGTGGAAAGTATACTTGTACTTATGGCACAGCTGTGGAATGTGTACTTGTACTTAGGGCCTGGCTGTGGAATGTGTACTTGTACTTAGGGCATAGCTGTGGGATGTGTACATGTACTTAGGGCCTGGATGTGGAATGTGTAGTTGTACTTAGGGCCTGGCTGTGGAATATGTACTTGTACTTTAGCGACTGGTGGTGGAATGTGTACTTGTACTTAGGGCCTGGCTGTGGAATGTATATTTGTACTTAGGGCCTGGCTATGGAATGTGTACTTGTACTTAGGTGTACTTGTACTTGTGGCATAGCTGTGGCATGTGTACTTGTACGTAGGGCCTGGCTGTGGAATGTGTACTTGTATTTAGGGCATAGATGTGGAATGTGTACTTGTACTGCTGTTCAAGATGTACTGAAGGCCTCCGATGTAGAACATTTCTAAGGGCCTCAGTTGTAAAATATGTACTAAGCCCGAGTTGCTTCGATGTAGGAAAAGTACCAAGGGGCCCTGGCTATAGAATGTATACTCAGATGTCTTGTACCGCTGTAGAATATGTACCAAGGGACTCGGCTAATGAATATGCATGTACATCTCTATTCTCTTGACTCGTTCACAAAAAATCTGGCACAGAAAAGAAGCCGGGTCAATATCACTCCTACTGGGGGGGGATAAAATCACTACACACAAAGTCAGTAACAAAACCCTAACCCCCTGTAACAGCTTTACTGGGTTGCCTACTGGCAGCCAACCCCTGTGGAGGGGGGTTAAGCTGCCCCTGTCTGTCTACAGACAATATACCCCCAACAGACTGCAGACATGGGGGTGTTTAGTTACACAGACACAGTCAAGTCTGCACTCATCCAGAAAATACCCCCAACTTTCACCATTCCATTGAGGGGTTTACCAAATTACCCATTCACAGAGGGTTGATGTAAATCCAGCAGGGCCATGATTGCAGGGTATGGATGACCTGTCAGTCAATGGCAACATGCAAGGGATCACTTTCATCAGGGCACAAAGACCAGATTGTGTAGGTATTCTTGACAGAAATCCCCTCTGTGATGGCCATGGATCTCCCATGCTTTCTACTGCTGAAGTGGGAATAAAATGAATTAGGAAGAAGGTGAATTACAGTGGCAAATGTCCATATACCCTGAAGGTGTGATCACCATGAGGGTGGCCCAGGGAAAAAATGAGCATTGCCTACATAGAAAAGGCTTCCATCACTACTAAAAAGGTGTTCTCATAAAACATGGTATCCAATCCTTGATACCGCTCAGAGCACTTTATACTTCACCTCCTGGCAGACCTATACATTAAAACAGCATCTCGACATGATTGGATGATGACATATCAAGCAAAGTACTGAAATTCACAGATGATACAAAAGTGTTCAGAAGAGATAAAACAGATGCAGATAAACACACTTTACAAGATGATCTACCCAAATTAGTCAAATGGTCTGAAAAATGGTAAACGTTATTCAATTTTGGGAAATGTAAATGCATTCACATAGGACAAATGTGGACAAAGAATTAATAATGGAGGATACCATATTACGTAAAACAGTAAAGGAAAAGGATTTAGGAGTGACAGTTTGTGCTGACATGACAGTTTCAGAGCAATGTGGAATTTATGCTTCAAAGGGTAACCAAATACTAGGGCTAATTAGAAAAAAATATCACATATATGGAACAAACAGCTGATTGTACCACTTTTTAAAGCAATAGTTAGACCTCATTTGGAATATTGCATATTGCATATTGCAAGCATGAAGGCCATATCGTAAGAAGGACATAGATAAGCTAGAAAGAGTACAACGAAGAGCAAGTAAACTGATTCCTGAACTGAAAGATCTTAGTTATGAAAGACGCCTTTTAGAATGTGGGTTGACAACACAAGAGACTAGGAGACTAAGAGGAGACCAATTAGAAGTTTTTAAAATATTGAATGGTTATGAAGATATTGATAGAAACATTTTCTTCAAACTTTAAGAAGGCAGTAGAACCAGAGGGCACAATGTGGCATTAGTCAAAGAACAGTGTAGGTTAGATGTGAGAAAATACTGATTCTCTCAGAGGGCAATAAGTGACTAGAACAAAACTATCTGATGATTGTGTTAAAGCAAGCAGTGTGAATATGTTCAAAAACAAAATTGACAGCTATCTGGCGAGGGTGGGCTATACGTAGGTGGAAAATTATTGGACTCTCGATAAGCCAAAGGCTTCCTTGTCCGCATGCTGTCAGGAGCTTGTAGCCCTGGGCGGCAATCTTGTTAAATCTTGTCATCTCTGGGAAGTATTCAGCCATGCTGCAATTACTGCATGAAAACTATTCATTTGCATATCTCCACCACTGTTTATGGCCCAGTACTCATTTATACGGCTGACTGAACTAATGCGGATTGAACAAAACTGCTGAAAAAGCTTAAAACTGGCAGCAGCAATAGGATTGGAACCTGGATTTTCTCGACTGAGAGTCCGCTGTTCTAAACCGTCTATATCACACCACTCAACCAAACCTGTGGAATTACATCAACTTTATGTTACCTCATTCCTGGGCATCCTATAAAAACTTTCTCATGTAAACTTCTCATCCAAGCAAGAATGCTTTGACACGTTAACTTCTGCCTTTGTGAAACTAGAAAGACAGGGCAAACTGGAACAAGTGTTGTTTGGTGGTCGCCTGGAGAGACCTGGCCATACCATACCACCAGGAGGCAAACGGCAGGCAGTATTGTGTGTGGTGAATGGGCAGGTGCAGCACCACACACCTGACTGAAAGATTCATCCCAGACACATGGTCTACTCTACTGTACATGCCTAAAGTAAACATTTCCCATGCAACAAGCATTGATTATGATACAATCTCTTATGAGATCAAGTCACATCTGCAGTGATACAGTCCAGTAGGTTTTAATTAAAAAGAAATAAGATAATTCAGCCTTGTGGCAAGTCAATGAAGCACGCCAAAGATCACACGACCGTGACGAGATCAAAGGCAGTTTGCAGGAGCAAATGGAGCAATTGGACAAGTGTTTAGAAACCCCAGGGACAAAGTATTTACCCCACTTTCATTGCAATCTGTTGTACTATAAAGAAACTGAAATTATAACTGTAGGTCCACAATATCAATCTACATCCTTAGTGTAAGACTAGGAATGTCACTCTAAAACCAACACTGACTCAAAATATCATCGTAATTAAACACTAACTGCACTTGTAGGCAGACCCACAATGAAGCCATACACCCCACCTCTCATTTTGGATTGGAAATCTTACAACCAGCTCTAAATTGCTTGAAAATACAACTATTAGTACACTACAGTCCAATTATAAATTCCCAGAAAAAAATTGCAACTCTACTCCTCAACTATTGCCCCCCCAAAACTCAGCCACGTTTATCGAACACTGACTAAGTCTAAGGTTAGACCCCGCATGTAATACTGCACTCTCAATCTCTACCTCAATACATAATCCCACACACAACATCATGCTAGTTTCATCTGATTTCATTCAAACCCAATTATGGTAATGATTTTTAACAAAAGCAATTTTAATAGCAACAATTAAACTTACTTTGGAGCAATAGATTGAAACATGTCGAAAAGATCCGCTGTAGACTGGTCAAAACGTCGCATCTTTCAACTACTGCTAAAAAGTAAGATTAATTCTTGCTATTGAAACCAAATCTTGGCAGCATGAACAGTATCTTCCATAAAAGTATGCATGCATTTGTTATTAAAACAACTGTGCATATTACTAAATGATTGTTTTTCATTTATTAACACAATGTTCTTAACATTACAGTAAATATATTGAATGTATACTGTCCACCAACTTGTGTTTAACAAGCCCGACACGGTGTTAACAATTTAAAAGTTGTGCCTGCGAAATGTTCACATTGCACCATAGAGCACTATGTGATTATGGCGCTATATAAATTGCACCATAGAGCACTATGTGATTAGGGCGCTATATAAATTGCACCATAGAGCACTATGTAATTAGGGTGCTATATAAACTGCACCATAGAGCACTATGTGATATGATTATGGCACTATATAAATTGCACCATAGAGCACTATGTGATTAGGGCGCTATATAAATTGCACCATAGAACACTATGTGATTAGGGCGCTACATAAATTGCACCATAGAGCACTACGTGATTATAGCGTTATATAAATTGAACCATAGAGTACTACGTGATTATGGCGCTATATAAACTGCACCATAGAGCACTATGTGATTATGGCGCTATATAAATTGCACCATAGAGCACTACTTGATTATGGCGCTATATAAATTGAACCACAGAGCACTACGTGATTATGGCGCTATATAAATTTAACCATAGAGCACTATGTGATTATGGCGCTATATAGATTGCACCATAGAGCACTGTGTGATTAGGGCGCTATATAAATTGCACCATAGAACACTATGTGATTATGGCGCTATATAAATTAAACCATAGAGCACTGTGTGATTAGGGCGCTATATAAATTGCACCATAGAACACTATGTGATTATGGCGCTATATAAATTGCACCATAGAACACTATGTGATTAGGGCGCTATATAAATTGCACCATAGAGCACTATGTGATTATGGCGCTATATAGATTGCACCATAGAACACTATGTGATTATGGCGCTATATAAATTGCACCATAGAGCACTATGTGATTATGGCGCTATATAGATTGCACCATAGAGCACTGTGTGATTAGGGCGCTATATAAATTGCACCATCGAACACTATGTGATTATGGCGCCACATAAATTGAACCATAGAGCACTATGTGATTATGGTGCTATATAACGATAGGCACACACAAGCCGATTTTTGGCACACACCAACCGACTAGTCGGCGTAAAAACTGTCGGCCGACGGCAGTCGGTTGGTGTGTGCCGAATTTAAGCCCGACGGTCGGCCTTATAGCGACGACTAACGCTGATTCGAATGTTGAATCAGCGGTCAGCGTTAATCGGCAGTCAGCGTTAGATAAGGAGGTATCTGGTGACAAGTCGGCACATATCCGATGACAAGTCAGCTGGTGTGTGCAGGTTTTTTGTCATAACACGACGGTCAGCGGTAACTTGGCCAATAAGAAATCATAGCGCGATTACGTGATAGGCCTCAATATAAGGCTAAGCGGCGTTTTTTGGAGTTTTCAAGCCAATTCGGGCCTCAAGTTTTCATTTTTTACTTTCATATTTTATTGACCAGGCAGGTAACAAACGTTTCAGAAAGTGGTAGATTATTTTTTATCCTATTACCACTAACCATCATCGTTTTTTATCGCTTCTTAAAACAGGCACCACTAATAAACCTAATTTCCACCTGACTGTTTCCCGCTTCCAACAGGAATCGCCATTTTGTCTTGTGAAAAACGCTACCTCTGGTGGCGCCGCTACCAGGCATATATATTAAGCCTTAAAAAGCGGCGCTAGCGGTGGAAAACATTTTTTGAGGAATTCGTTGGGTGCAATTGATTACACTTCAATATAACTGTTAACTGAAATGGCTAAATATAACGTTCTGCATACTGATATAAAACAGCTTGACGCTTTGCGTTTCTTTGCTAGAGGATATGCTAAATGCTCAAGCCATACCATCGTGAAGGCTGACGGCGAAGCTCCGACTTACTATGTAACAAGTTTCGTTTTTACTGATAGCCGTTTTGGCCTACTTTTTACAAATGCTTCATGTGTTTATTGTAGGCGTATCGAAGCACATTGTTAAATCCGTGGTAAACACGTGTATTTATAGTGGATTTGTTTTCCACAAGGATCAAGCCGAGCACCGACGGTCGGCGCGAGTCGGTTGGTGTGTGCTGGCTGGTGTGTGCGGGCAGAAGTCGGCGTTAGTCGGCGCAACTAATTGGCATTTAATTGCGACTGAATTGGTCGCATATGCGACTGTTTTTTCTGTTTTGTGACTGACACATTATGTACGGTCGCCCACTGGTGACCGCGACGAGTCTGTAATAGCAGATTATGCATTGTCATTTGCCGTTTCATAAACCACGTGTTGTCGTTTTCTCGGAAACACCGTAAACTATACTGACTTTATTGGCGATATTTTAAAACAAAAAACTACTCTGCAACGGTATTTAAAAATGCGCAAGGCAAATTGCTACGAAGTGTCATGGCACCCGTGGTACCTCGTGCCCTGATGTAAACGGGGGCGTGAGTGGAAGGTGCTAACGTAAACCGTTTCGCGATCATTGTCTGGCTGTCCGATAAGCGCATGGAAGACATGTTGCTAATTAAATGTTGTTGTCACATCGTTAGAACACACATAAGTGTACGTATTCCGGTTTCGAATACAAAACTCGAAGGAATAAGGAATAACAACAGCCTAGGTTACGCTGGCTCAAAGTGATATAGTCCACGTTTCGTAGTTCTAACAAATTTCGTTGGATGGCGTCATAATAGTTGAACAAAATTGTCAGTGAAACAGCATCAGTGATTTAAACATTCATAACTGTTAATATGACTGCTTGTGTAATTTACATTTGTTAACTTATATATTAAGCACTGCTGCATTAGAAACAACCAGTCATTTATGTTATTGTGTAACAGGAATTATTTTATTATCTAAATTGATTATGTATGGTTGTTACCGTGTTGCAAATATCGCACAAATAAATGTTATTAGAAAAGTTAACCACACAGTAAATCAGTATTATACAGATGCATAGGTCATAAATTTGTAATATTTAAGATATTTGACAGAATCTATTATTTCTCAAAGTTAACTTTGAAATCAAATAATGTAACTTTTTTGAACAGAAAATGGCTTCTTTTTAACCTTAAACAGGAAATGCGTCATTTGAAATGGAAAATGCGTTATTTGTCTTTTTCTGAAACAGAATTTTGAAACGGAAAATCAGTGTCCCTATACATACATGTATATTTGCTGTTAATTATTGGTAATTTCGGGGATTCCACATATGACTGTTATTAATTTGCCAGTGTACCGTGTTGTAATGCATAAAGTTAGTATCCGGCCACATATTCATACATGTTTAAAATTTATTTATATTTCAAACGGCCGTCTGTGGTTAATTTGGGTTAAATTGGTACTGAAAACACAATTGCATACGTATGCACACACAATTACTGGGCTCCTACTTTTAAAATTTGGCTCCGAAAAAAATGTAGGTAGGAGCCAGTTTTGTGCCGACTGGCAGCCCAAGTCAGCGTTAGTTGGTTGGTGTGTGCCTAGCATAAATTGTACCATAGAGCACTATGTGATTAGGGCGCTATATAAATTGCACCATAAAGCACTATGTGATTATGGCACTATAAATTGCACCATAGAGCACTACGTGATTATGGCACTATATAAATTGCACCATAGAGCACTGTGTGATTAGGGCGCTATATAAATTGCACCATAAAGCACTATGTGATTATGGCACTATATAAATTGCACCATAGAGCACTACGTGATTATGGCACTATCTAAATTGCACCATAGAGCACTACGTGATTATGGCGCTATGTAAATTGCACCATAGAACACTGTGTGATTATGGCGCTATATAAATTGCACCATAGAACACTGTGTGATTATGGCGCTATTTAAATTTTGTATTTTATTATTATTATTATTAAACTGTAAACACAACATTCAAATCTAAACAACGGCTATTGCCTGTAATTCGCACTTATTGCAGAACACATCCCTTCCTGCAAAAAACTTTGAAATTCCGGGTTTCAAATTTTTCCATATACCAAACCATAACCGGGCAATATACAATTGATTCAGTAGACTTCCTGCTAATAATGACCACTCACGGCTGATTGTGGTGAACAGAACATGCAGTCTCCCTTTGATATCTTCAAATGCCACGGCTTTAAACAACAACGAACCTAATTCACGACCGCCTAAACCAATGGAGGGAACGTTAACTCCAGTACAAATGTGTGACAGCATCAGAACTTACAGGAAACAGCGTAGCCTTCTCCCTGGTGTGGAAGAATCGCGGGTTCTAGGGATTCAGAAGAGCCCGTGATGACGACAATGCCATTATGAGACCCGAGAGACAACCCCAATAAGAACCCAGTCAGCATGTGGGTGTATCCCATAAGTCAGTCCCCCCGTTATCTCAGCCATATCTGTAACAATGTGAGGAAGATATATCTGACTCCCTTCCTAATTATGCTACAAGGAGCAACTAGATTCTTCCCGCCGGAGCCTGCAGATGCCTATCAGAAGGAGACAACCTCCATTGCAGAGATCTCCTGATACACGGCAGTCTGCAGAGGAACATTTGCATGCCATATATTTCCTTCAGTATGGTCCTTGTCTCATCCTAGTCTTACCCATGAAGTAAGTGCTTCCTCCTACCTGTGAGGTCTGAGGCCTCCTACACATGAGGTAGTACCCATGATGTCTGAACTTCATCTCCTTCTACCCATGAGGTTTAAGGATTCCTACCCATGAGGTCTGAGGATGCCTACCCATGAGGTCTGAAGCCTCATACCCATGAGGTCTGAAGCCTCATACCCATGAGGTCTGACGATTCATACCAATGAAGTCCGAGGATTCCTACCAATGAGGTCTGAAGATTCCTACCCATGAGGTCTGAGGCCTCCTACACATGAGGTAGCACCCATGACATCTGAACTTCATCTCCTTCTACCCACAAGGTCTGAGACCTTGAGGTCTAAGGATTCCTACCCATGAGGTCTGAGGCCTCCTACACATGAGGTAGCACCCATGACATCTGAACTTAATTTCCTTCTACCCACAAGGTCTGAGGCCTTGAGGTCTAAGGATTCCTACCCATGAGGTCTGAGGCCTCCTACACATGAGGTAGCACCCATGACATCTGAACTTAATTTCCTTCTACCCACAAGGTCTGAGGCTTTGAGGTCTAAGGATTCCTACCCATGAGGTCTGAGGCCTCCTACACATGAGGTAGTACCCATGATGTCTGAACTTCATTTCCTTCTACCCACAAGGTCTGAACACAATTTTATATCGACTCTACATACAGCATTCTGAATAATCATCTCTGCTACTGCAACATCTTGTATGTCATAAATTCCAGATACACTTGTGTAATTTATCTAGTCATGCATGCTACCCAGTAATTATGTATATAATAATAACCATAACAATTATTTATTTTAAACAATTGCATGCTTCTATGAAATTATACACATTTACTCTGACTGTATGTATGTCCATAAGTATTCACACAGGGAACATTCTCCCTTTTATCTTCTCATACGGTTTATGTTGAATTTTGCCTGTAGGCACACATTGTTTCACTTATAAACTTTAAACAAACAAACTGGTTAGCTAGTTAGTTAAGAGTTGCCCCTTTCAGTCACTGATTGCCCAAGTCACTAACTGATAAGCTTGGACTGTGCAGGGATGCCTGCATAGGACTTAGTACCTGTAGCCTTAGGCAAAAAGTCATCAGTCACTTGCTACAATTTATCAATATTTTGCTGCCATAGGCACATTAAGCAAGGACAGAGAAATAGGTTAAAATGTCATCATGCACAATTTGTCTGATGGCCCAAGTGGTCAGTTGTCTAGCAGGACGTAATTAATTAACAAAGTTCCAAACAGCACATTGCAACTAAAGCAATTTATCTAGTTGTAGGCATAAAATTATACTGGCAAATGCCACTAAGTAGTGGAAACTTGGATCAGTGCACATGAGGTCTGAGTTCTCCTACCCATGAGGTCTGAAGTCTCCTACCCATGAGGTCTGAGTTCTCCTACCCATGAGGTCTAAGGATTCCTCCTACCCATGAGGCTTAACGATTCCTACTCATGAGGTCTGAGGCCTCCTACAAATGAGGTACCCATGAGGTCTGAGGTCTCCTATCCATGAGGTCTGAGGATTCCTACCCAAGAGGTATAAGTATTTGTACCCATGAGGTCTGAGGCCTCCTACCCACTCAGTATAAATGAGTGCCTGGATATAGACACTAGACAGTGGTTGATACTAGTGTACGAATAGTCTTTGTGCAGTAATTACAGTGTTCGAATGAACAGGAAGTAAAGCATTTTGAACAATCCTAAGGACTGAATACCATGCTATAAAAATTATAAGAACTTCATTTTTACCATTAATTTTAAAGTAAATCTGTTTTAACATCTTATGCATTGTTCACATGTGGTATCATGTTGAATTATATGATTTAAAACCATAATTGCCACCCGTTTTTAAACGACGTGCTTCAATGCAGTAGAGTATAACAATAATTCAGTCTGCCTGGGAGAGAGTTAAAATATCAAATGTGATCAGGCGAAACAAAAATTTTATAATATATAGTTGATATTATAGTAATTACTACCTGCAATTGGAAGATATCATGTCAGTTTGATGCCTGAGTTTGATGCGAAGTCATCAATATGTAAATTGCAGGATACAATTGAGGTTTATGGGGGACCTATGAGGAGACATTTGCACCCATTTCCATAAGTTGATCAGATCAATTGGAGCTACCTGCTTCCACATGTCTGACGACACCACAGAGAACAAGTGTGACAGATGACAAGGCAGTGAACAAGTGTGACAGATGACAAGGCAGTGAACAAGTGTGACAGATGACAAGGCAGTGAACAAGTGTGACAGATGACACGGCAGTGAACAAGTGAGACAGACTTATTGAAGCTACCTCCTTCTACATGTCAGATGACACCGCAGTGAACAAGTGTGACAGAATTACTGAAGCTACCTCCTTCTACATGTCAGACGACACCGCAGTGAACAAGTGAGACAGACTTACTGAAGCTACCTCCTTCTACATGTCAGATGTCACCGCAGTGAACAAGTGTGACAGAATTACTGAAGCTACCTCCTTCTACATGTCAGATGACACCGCAGTGAACAAGTGTGACAGAATTACTGAAGCTACCTCCTTCTACATGTCAGATGACACCGCAGTGAACAAGTGAGACAGACTTACTGAAGCTACTTCCTTCTACATGTCAGATGACACCGCAGTGAACAAGTGAGACAGACTTATTGAAGCTACCCCCTTCTACATGTCAGATGACACCGCAGTGAACAAGTGTGACAGACTTACTGAAACTACCTCCTTCTACATGTCAGATGACACTGCAGTGAACAAGTGAGACAGACTTACTGAAGCTACCTCCTTCTACATGTTAGATGACACCGAAGCTACCTCCTTCTACATGTTAGATGACACCGCAGTGGACAAGTGTGACAGAATTATTGAAGCTACCTCCTTCTACATGTCAGACGACACCGCAGTGAACAAGTGAGACAGACTTACTGAACCTACCTCCTTCACCATGTGAGACGACACCGCAGTGAACAAGTGAGACAGACTTACTGAAGCTACCTCCTTCTACATGTCAGTCAACACCGCAGTGAACAAGTGTGACAGACTTACTGAAACTACCCCCTTCTACATGTCAGATGACATCGTAGTGAACAAGTGAGACAGACTTACTGAAGCTACCTCCTTCTACATGTCAGATGACACCGCAGTGAACAAGTGTGACAGAATTACTGAAGCTACCTCCTTCTACATGTCAGACGACACCGCAGTGAACAAGTGAGACAGACTTACTGAAGCTACCTCCTTCTACATGTCAGATGACACCGCAGTGAACAAGTGTGACAGACTTACTGAAGCTACCTCCTTCCACATGTCAGACGACACCGCAGTGAAGAAGTGAGACAGACTTACTGAAGCTACCTCCTTCTACATATCAGATGACACTGCAGTGAACAAGTGAGACAGACTTACTGAAGCTACCTCCTTCTACATGTCAGATGACACCGCAGTGAACAAGTGAGACAGACTTACTGAAGCTACCTCCTTCTACATGTCAGATGACACCGCAGTGAACAAGTGTGACAGACTTACTGAAGCTACCTCTTTCTACATGTCAGATGACACCGCAGTGAACAAGTGTGACAGACTTACTGAAGCTACCTCCTTCTACATGTCAGACGACACCGCAGTGAACAAGTGTGACAGACTTACTGAAGCTACCTCCTTCTACATGTCAGACGACACCGCAGTGAACAAGTGTGACAGACTTACTGAAGTTACCTCCTTCTACATGTCAGATGACACCGCAGTGAACAAGTGTGACAGACTTACTGAAGCTACCTCCTTCTACATGTCAGACGACACCGCAGTGAACAAGTGAGACAGACTTACTGAAGCTACCTCCTTCCACATGTCAGACAACACCGCAGTGAACAAGTGTGACAGACTTACTGAAGCTACCTCCTTCTACATGCCAGATGACACCGCAGTGAACAAGTGAGACAGACTTACTGAAGCTACCTCCTTCTGCATGCCAGATGACACGGCAGTGAACAAGTGTGACAGACTTACTGAAGCTACCTCCTTCTACATGTCAGATGACACCGCAGTGAACAAGTGTGACAGACTTACTGAAGCTACCTCCTTCTACATGTCAGACGACACCACAGTGAAGAAGTGAAACAGACTTACTGAAGCTTCCTCCTTCTACATATCAGACGACACCGCAGTGAACAAGTGTGACAGACTTACTGAAGCTACCTCCTTCTACATGTCAGACGACACCGCAGTGAACAAGTGTGACAGAATTTCTGAAGCTACCTCCTTCCACATGTCAGACGACACCGCAGTGAACAAGTGAGACAGACTTACTGAAGCTACCTCCTTGTACATGTCAGACGACACCGCAGTGAACAAGTGTGACAGACTTACTGAAGCTACCTCCTTCTACATATCAGATGACACAGCAGTGAACACGTGTGACAGACTTACTGAAGCTACCTCCTTCTACATGTCAGATGACACCGCAGTGAACAAGTGTGACAAACTTACTGAAGCTACCTCCTTCTACATGTAAGACGACACCGCAGTGATAATTAATGATAATTTTGCACCATATATATATATATATATTATATATATATAAATATATATATAATATGTAAATAGTCCACAAGAAATATTATTTAATAATATTTGATAAATTAAAAATAATAATATGATGAAGGTCTTCTTGTTCACATGTCATATATATACATACATATATATATATATACAAATAGTGTAATGAGCAGCTTTCAACACAATTGAAAGATTAACATTACATCACTATGTGAAGTGTAATATTACAACACAGAGTGGGAAAAGTAACATTACAACACATTGAGTAGAAAATGTAACATTACAATAAAATGAAGAGTAATATACAACACAGTGATTAGGAAATGTAACATTACAATACAAAGAGAATAGTAAAAGTACAACACAGAAAAATAATTAGCAATGCAACACAATGGAAAGACCAATTAACATTATAATACAATAGGAATAATATTACGTATTATGCTATGACTAGTAATATTACAACAGAAGGAAATGTAACATTACAACAGTGGAAATTGTAACATTACAATGACAAGGGAAAGAGAAGCAGTATGACAGCAAGGACCATAAATCAGAAACAACACAGTGGCAAGAATAAGATTATGACAGTGCATTCATCTGAGCTAACTGTGGATTAGCAAGATCCCATGGAAGGCAGAGGGTTAAGCAATCATTGGTTTGCAGAGAGACTCATTCCAGAGGAAACTGCAATCATCTTTCGTTGATAGATGTAGTAGCATGCCATATCTGATGGGGGGATGAAATAGACTGCACTGAAGTGCATACACACAACTGAAGGTCAACAAACTTGCACTGCCCCGGGTCAAGGGTCCACAACCCTTACAGGGGTGACCAGTAACCATCTGTAACTGAATCAGGTAGGAACTTAGGATGTGTCCAATCAAAGCACTGTCATGGATTAGTCACTTCTGTTGCCACTTCAAAGTCAACTCATGCACAAAGTTTATCTTTCCATTGACATTAAAGATGAAAACAACTGACAAGTCAAGGTCAAACAAAATTGATCCAGATAAAATTAAAACAAATCTTGAAGCATGGTGTTTTTTATCTACGTGGAACCAAGATGGCTGGTTACAGAGGACTGCTGACTGTGATGTCATGCAGCCTTCTCTAAGCCTACTGCAGTCTGCTGTAAGCAATCATTGAGCACACATTTAGTTGTTCTTGCAAATAGCGACTTCATCAAACTGATTTACGTTCATACCCATGACAGCTTAAATCTTTCTCTTCAAGTTGAATTATTTACTTGTCTTGTTTTATACTCATCTGGCAAAAATGAACCAATCTGGTTTCCGCTATAACACGCTGGCTCGTTTGTTCAAATTAGTAATTCCTTTTCCTTTTTACAAGATCTGATAAGAGAATGGTGGGTCTGTGGTCCAAAGTAGTACTATAATTATATAATACAAGACAAGTCGCACTTTTGTAAGTTACCAAACTCAATAATTAAGTTAATTTGTCGATGAATTTAACAGAAGTATGTACTTTATTAGACCTGCGTGCCTTCGACTATCCACATACAGTGTACCAACCTGACCGACTACTTGACGGAGGAAGGATTACATTATCTTTACGTATAAAATCTTTTAAATACAGTTTTCTAACAATTCTTTAATTCTTCCTATCACCTGAATTATTCCAACTTACCAATTCTACTGTGTCAATATCAACATTATTTTTGACCTTGTTTACAGGTATAGAAACTTTCTAAATATATAATGATAATTTTGGATACTGGCCATTTAACAGGATATAGGTGAAGTAGTTTGTTGAGTTTATAGGGGGGGTGGGTGGCCACCCACCCAGACAGCAGACATAGGCACATAGCCAGGGTATACAGTGGTCACTTAATACTTTGTACTTGATACCTTCATCATACAGATGTACACACATTCTCTGGCGTCCAATGTGAACTTTACAAGACAGCATTTACATAATGGTAACTTACTCATGGCAAGGAAGATACAGTCAAAGGAAGGTACAGGCTGTATGTCATTTACATAATGGTAACTTACTCATGGCAAGGAAGATATAGTCTAAGGAAAATACAGGCTCTATGTTATTTACATAATTGTAATTTACTCATGGCAAGGAAGATATAGTCAAAGGAAGATACAGGCTGTATGTCATTTACATAATGGTAACTTACTCATGGCAAGGAAGATATAGTCTAAGGAAGATACAGGCTGTATGTCATTTACATAATGGTAACTTACTCATGGCAAGGAAGATATAGTCTAAGGAAGATACAGGCTGTATGTCATTTACATAATGGTAACTTACTCATGGCAAGGAAGGTATAGTCAAAGGAAGATACAGGCTGTATGTCATTTACATAATGGTAACTTACTCATGGCAAGGAAGTTATAGTCAAAGGAAGATACAGGCTGTATATCATTTACATAATGGTAACTTACTCATGGCAAGGAAGTTATAGTCAAAGGAAGATACAGGCTGTATGTCATTTACATAATGGTAACTTACTCATGGCAAGGAAGGTATAGTCAAAGGAAGATACAGGCTGTATGTCATTTACATAATGGTAACTTACTCATGGCAGGGAAGTTATAGTCAAAGGAAGATACAGGCTGTATGTCATTTACATAATGGTAACTTACTCGTGGCAAGGAAGGTATAGTCAAAGGAAGATACAGGCTGTATTTCATTTACATAATGGTAACTTACTCATGGCAAGGAAGGTATAGTCAAAGGAAGATACAGGCTGTATGTCATTTACATAATGGTAACTTACTCATGGCAAGGAAGGTATAGTCAAAGGAAGATACAGGCTGTATGTCATTTACATAATGGTAACTTACTCATGGCAAGGAAGGTATAGTCAAAGGAAGATACAGGCTGTATGTCATTTACATAATGGTAACTTACTCATGGCAAGGAAGGTATAGTCAAAGGAAGATACAGGCTGTATGTCATTTACATAATGGTAATTTACTCATGGCAAGGAAGGTATAGTCAAAGGAAGATACAGGCTGTATGTCATTTACATAATGGTAACTTACTCATGGCAAGGAAGTTATAGTCAAAGGAAGATACAGGCTGTATGTCATTTACATAATGGTAACTTACTCATGGCAAGGAAGTTATAGTCAAAGGAAGATACAGGCTGTATGTCATTTACATAATGGTAACTTACTCATGGCAAGGAAGGTATAGTCAAAGGAAGATACAGGCTGTATGTCATTTACATAATGGTAACTTACTCATGGCAAGGAAGGTATAGTCAAAGGAAGATACAGGCTGTATGTCATTTACATAATGGTAACTTACTCATGGCAAGGAAGGTATAGTCAAAGGAAGATACAGGCTGTATGTCATTTACATAATGGTAACTTACTCATGGCAAGGAAGGTATAGTCAAAGGAAGATACAGGCTGTATGTCATTTACATAATGGTAACTTACTCATGGCAAGGAAGGTATAGTCAAAGGAAGATACAGGCTGTATGTCATTTACATAATGGTAACTTACTCATGGCAAGGAAGGTATAGTCAAAGGAAGATACAGGCTGTATGTCATTTACATAATGGTAACTTACTCATGGCAAGGAAGGTATAGTCAAAGGAAGATACAGGCTGTATGTCATTTACATAATGGTAACTTACTCATGGCAAGGAAGGTATAGTCAAAGGAAGATACAGGCTGTATGTCATTTACATAATGGTAACTTACTCATGGCAAGGAAGGTATAGTCAAAGGAAGATACAGGCTGTATGTCATTTACATAATGGTAACTTACTCATGGCAAGGAAGATACAGTCAAAGGAAGATACAGGCTGTATGTCATTGGGTTGAAACCACTAACAGTCTTGTGTTCTGCTGCCCAGTCATGAGGGGATATGAAAGCACATGTAAAATTCATAACAAACTAAATATTTACAAGACTGAATTGTTCCATAGAGGCCTGTTGTCCTTGAATTTAAGATATTTAATTAAACCATGTTATTTTTATACAGAGTATGCAGTGACTGGAATAAGTGAATCTGTCCAATCACCATGTGATTTGTTATATGTGTGATGTGCTAGTAAACAACGTTGATGTGTGGTTTATAAGCACTCGTAATACCGACTGACATGCACCTTGGGTGTGTGTTGTCTTCTTCTTGATCTATCAAGGTCGCTAGTGTGCCGTACACAAACACTGTTTACTTGTGCGCCACATATCAAACAAATCGCTGGGTGGTTGAGTAGACAGATGCATTCACACTTTGTGAAAGTTTGGATTTTAAAAGTAAAATTCTTTTTTAAATGTCAGAGCATAGTTGATACAGAAGAATATTCAATTTGATGATCCACCAAAGATGTGAGAAATTCAATTTAGACTAAACAGGGAATAATAAATGCTCCTTTGCCTACCTACGATCGCAACTGGGAACAACTAAAGAAACACTGGAAATAACATAGAAGGAATAACACATAGAACTGAGTGGTTTAACTATTTAACAAGATTGCCATTCAAAACAAAAACCCAGATCTCAGGTGGCCAATGAGAGCCATTGACTTACTGACAGGGCAATGGTTTGTTATTGGTGTAAAACCTGCCCTCCTCAGATAATGTTGTGTCTATTTGTTTTTGAACATATTCATGCTGCCAGTATATATTTACACAATCTGTGCATAATTGGTTATATTCATTTATAGTTCTCTGTGAGAATAAACACTGCCTGATAACTGTTCCTTTACTAATTCTACTTTGTGTATTCAAGATTTTCCAATCTCTGTAAGTGAGAATGACTGCTATCAATACGACCGTAACCATTTCTGAATTGCACCATTACAGGCGTGTAAAGTTGTCATAAACGCAACAACAGTAGCATTGTTCAGAGAGGAATAGAACATGAACATTCAGCAAAGACACAAACAACGTGACCAGAATATCCACATCATTAATTATGCGAATACTCTCTCATTAGTCTCTTGTGTAACATGATAGGTCAACATAATTCACTCGGTGAAATTCTTGTCTCATTAACAACTTGAGAAATGAGCAAGCGTTAATCCCTCTTCCAAAAAGGGAAGTAATGATTGTGAACCTACTATGATTCACCCTCCCAAATGTAATTCGGCTGTCAACTAAATCTAATGACACACTTCCCGCCTGTGTTAATCACTCTATGAAGTGCCAGTGATTTATTTTAATAGGATTGAGACCGTTTTGTAATGTGGTTGAATACTTCCCAGAGAAGTTCTGTTGATGTACAAGTGAACAGATCAGGCCAGGGGTGATGTTAAAAATAACTAGATTAGTCATAATTAGGTAATTCAATACAAAGCAAACAAAAAAGATCAACACATTTTTTTAAACCATTTCGATTTTTAGTCGCTCTGATTTTGTTGAAAGATGGCACATATTTGGACTGTTAGTGAAAGTTGCTTATATAGATTTTAGACCTACAACTACACATTAAAAAAAATGAATTTAAAATTAGATTAGGCCAGTTGTAACTATATAATATATATTATGGGCATTAAATTCATTATGAATGTTATATCCAAACACTGACTCAAGTGAATATGAAAGGGATTTCAGGAATCTACACTGAAGTAAATTTACATTACAAGGGTCACCAGCTAATGGAATCCAATTTATTTTCCCACTAGAATGAATGCGAAAAAACAAAGAAATAAAGATATTTTACAAAAAACAGCACTACTATCGACCAAGTCACCAATAGACAGGATCAGTCTTCAAATTCAATTCACACAGCATCATTTTGAAGTAAATCTACATTAAAGATCCACACGCTGTGATACAAAGACAAAGCAGAAGGTTCTATTAAATCATTAGCACATTAATATTCATTAGCTACAAATGAGGAAGTAAAATAACAATCTGACGCTACGCTCAAGGCTAAGCTCCACTCTTAAGTCAGACTCAGCTTTGTTTAAAGGTGCCACTTAATTTAAATTCTTTGCTTGTCTCATTTCAAATTCATTATGCAAAAAAGCAAACTTACCTTGTATCCGCTACGACATGCCAGTTCGTTTGTGGCTCTTTTTAAAGTAGTCCTTGTGAAATCATCAAGCAAATTATTACAACCAAAGTAATAGATTTCAACCATTTGAACAGAAGTATATAATGTTTTATTAAACCGACAGCAGATATTGCATAAAGGTGGGTGATCAATACTCTTACTTCTGATGTGCAGATAGGGTTGAAACTTCACCACATTATCTTAGGCCCACATAAGTCAATTTTAACAAAACAATTAGGGTTGACATGGAAATTTAAGAGCTTCAATTTTATAACATCTCTAACATGATCCTAGCTATTTATTCAACAGTCCTTAGCATAATAAACACATTTTGCTACGTTATATTTAAAAACTATTGAAACTTGTGAGCTGTAACAATTCAAAATAAAAAAAATTGCACCCAACGCTCAGAATTTCAGTGTATTTCATCAAAGTACCCACCAGACTGTACTAAAATCACATCCATATTAAACACAAAATTACTGAGCTTACTGATAACACGTTTATGCTGTGTCAACTGAAAGTATAAGAAATTTGGTGCTATAACATATTATTTTGTTTAAATTCACACATCTGAACATTGACGTGGTAATATCCTTGTCTCATCCAGCAACAGTCTGTCCACTCCAATCAAATCTCGGTGCCTTCAGCGCAATCTTCTTATATACATTCACGAATAAACCTGGATGGCAACCATGAAAATTGATTGTGCAAAGATCACCGCAGTATAAACTGCAGAGAATTTGCAAAATCAATGCATCCAAATGCACAATAAGTAATCTAACGTCTGTCTAGGGCCGGTCAAGTCTAGGCTATGGCCTTACTAACAAACACAGCACATTCATTGTAATCACCGAGATGATCAACAAATCTTGATCAGCATCTGTGAAAGATAGAAAGACTTTGCTGACAGCCGGTGTGGCGCAGTTTCTTACATAATGCTTTGTGTTTTGAGGGGAATCAGGGGAACCCTGCGAATAATTGCCACTGAACTGCCAGTCTTAATATTAAGTACTGGTTGGCTGTTGTGTGGCATGCACGTCTGGGTTTTGTCCCCGGAAGTGTTCCATGAATTTCTATGAACCGCCTGATATGCAATATTTATCGTGGCGCCGCAGCACTAAACATATTGCCATCGGAGTCCCAGGAATATGACTCTAGTCTTTATGGCCAAGTGGCGGGTCGAAATAGCCAGGATGGAACCAACGGGGTCGGGAATAGAGGCTGTCTAAGTTGACACATGGTGCATGGAAGCAAGGAACTCTGTTTTTTCTCATGGTTCCCTTGTACAGTGATGAGGCAGACCCTTATACAGACATAATTCTTTGCCAACGGCTTGCATGGAAACCATTTACATCAATTCAGCTTTTTTCAATTACAAACCAGTGTCATTTGAGGCATTTAATAAATTAATAGTCATTACTGCGGGCCCTAGACTTGGAACTATTAGTTAATATAATGGACAGCTGGCCCCCTCTAAATTCTACCAGTCTTATCAACAATAATTACCTTTCTTGGTCAGTCATCTGTCTGTCTTGAATACTGACAGACAGGTCTCTGGCTAAGCCCCTGGGATGAGGTCTAGCTCCTTTACTGTTCTTCCTCCTGGTTCCCTTGTACAGAGGTGAGGTCTAGCTCCTGTACTGTTCTTCCTCCTGGTTCCCTTATACAGGGATGATGTCTAGCTCCTGTACTGTTCTTCCTCCTGGTTCCCTTGTACAGGGGTGAGGTCTAGCTCCTGTACTGTTCTTCCTCCTGGGTCCAATTGTACATGTGTGAGGTCTAGCTCCTGTACTGTTCTTCCTCCTGGTTCTCTTGTACAGGAGTGAGGTCTAGCACCTGTACTGTTCTTCCTCCTGGTTCCCTTGTACAGGGGTGAGGTCTAGCTCCTGTACTGTTCTTCCTCCTGGGTCTAATTGTACGTGGGTGAGGTCTAGCTCCTGTACTGTTCTTCCTCCTGGTTCCCTTGTACAGGAGTGAGGTCTAGCGCCTGTATTGTTCTTCCTCCTGGTTCCCTTGTACAGGGGTGAGGTCTAGCGCCTGTACTGTTCTTCCTCTCTGGTTCCCTTGTACAGGGGTGAGGTCTAGCTCCTGTACTGTTCTTCCTCCTGGTTCCCTTGTACAGGGGTGAGGTCTAGCGCCTGTACTGTTCTTCCTCCTGGTTCCCTTGTACAGGAGTGAGGTCTAGCTCCTATACTGTTCTTCCTCCTGGTTCCCTTGTAAAGGGGTGAGGTCTAGCTCCTGTACTGTTCTTCCTCCTAGTTCCCTTGTACAGGAGTGAGGTCTAGCTCCTGTTCTGTTCTTCCTCCTGGTTCCCTTGTACAGTGGTGGGGTCTAGCTCCTGTACTGTTCTTCCTCCTGGTTCCCTTGTACAGGGGTGAAGTCTAGCTCATGTACTGTTCTTCCTCCTGGTTCTATTGTACAAGGGTGAGGTCTAGCTCCTGTACTGTTCATCCTCCTGGTTCCCTTGTACAGGAGTGAGGTCTAGCTCCTGTACTGTTCTTCCTCCTGGTTCCCTTGTACAGGGGTCAGTTCTGGCTCCTGTACTGTTCTTCCTCCTGGTTCCCCTGTACAGGGGTGAGGTCTAGCTCCTGTACTGTTCTTCCTCCTGGTTCCCTTGTACAGGGGTGAGGTCTAGCTCCTGTACTGTTCTTCCTCCTGGTTCCCTTGTACAGGGGTGAGGTCTAGCTCCTGTACTGTTCTTCCTCCTGGTTCTATTGTACAAGAGTGAGGTCTAGCTCCTGTACTGTTCTTCCTCCTGGTTCCCTTGTACAGGAGTGAGGTCTAGCTCCTGTACTGTTCTTCCTCCTGGTTCCCTTGTACAGGGGTGAGGTCTAGCTCCTGTACTGTTCTTCCTCCTGGTTCTATTGTACAAGAGTGAGGTCTAGCTCCTGTACTGTTCTTCCTCCTGGTTCCCTTGTACAGGGGTGAGGTCTAGCACCTGTACTGTTCGTCCTCCTGGTTCCCTTGTACAGGGGTGAGGTCTAGCACCTGTACTGTTCTTCCTCCTGGTTCCCTTGTACAGGGGTGAGGTCTAGCTCCTGTAGTGTTCTTCCTCCTGGTTCCCTTGTACAGGGGTGAGGTCTAGCTCCTGTAGTGTTCTTCCTCCTGGTTCCCTTGTACAGGGGTGAGGTCTAGCTCCTGTACTGTTCTTCCTCCTGGTTCCCTTGTACAGGAGTGAGGTCTAGCTCCTGTAGTGTTCTTCCTCCTGGTTCCCTTGTACAGGGGTGAGGTCTAGCTCCTGTACTGTTCTTCCTCCTGGTTCCCTTATACAGGGGTGAGGTCTAGCACCTGTACTGTTCGTCCTCCTGGTTCCCTTGTACAGGGGTGAGGTCTAGCACCTGTACTGTTCTTCCTCCTGGTTCCCTTGTACAGGGGTGAGGTCTAGCTCCTGTAGTGTTCTTCCTCCTGGTTCCCTTGTACAGGGGTGAGGTCTAGCTCCTGTAGTGTTCTTCCTCCTGGTTCCCTTGTACAGGGGTGAGGTCTAGCTCCTGTACTGTTCTTCCTCCTGGTTCCCTTGTACAGGAGTGAGGTCTAGCTCCTGTAGTGTTCTTCCTCCTGGTTCCCTTGTACAGGGGTGAGGTCTAGCTCCTGTACTGTTCTTCCTCCTGGTTCCCTTGTACAGGGGTGAGGTCTAGCACCTGTACTGTTCGTCCTCCTGGTTCCCTTGTACAGGGGTGAGGTCTAGCACCTGTACTGTTCTTCCTCCTGGTTCCCTTGTACAGGGGTGAGGTCTAGCTCCTGTAGTGTTCTTCCTCCTGGTTCCCTTGTACAGGGGTGAGGTCTAGCTCCTGTACTGTTCTTCCTCCTGGTTCCCTTGTACAGGGGTGAGGTCTAGCTCCTGTACTGTTCTTCCTCCTGGTTCCCTTGTACAGGGGTGAGGTCTAGCTCCTGTACTGTTCTTCCTCCTGGTTCCCTTGTACAGGGGTGAGGTCTAGCACCTGTACTGTTCTTCCTCCTGGTTCCCTTGTACAGGGGTGAGGTCTAGCGCCTGTACTGTTCGTCCTCCTGGTTCCCTTGTACAGGGGTGAGGTCTAGCACCTGTACTGTTCTTCCTCCTGGTTCCCTTGTACAGGGGTGAGGTCTAGCTCCTGTAGTGTTCTTCCTCCTGGTTCCCTTGTACAGGGGTGAGGTCTAGCTCCTGTACTGTTCTTCCTCCTGGTTCCCTTGTACAGGGGTGAGGTCTAGCTCCTGTACTGTTCTTCCTCCTGGTTCCCTTGTACAGGGGTGAGGTCTAGCACCTGTACTGTTCTTCCTCCTGGTTCCCTTGTACAGAGGTGAGGTCTAGCTCCTGTACTGTTCTTCCTCCTGGTTCCCTTGTACAGGGGTGAGGTCTAGCTCCTGTACTGTTCGTCCTCCTGGTTCCCTTGTACAGGGGTGAGGTCTAGCACCTGTACTGTTCGTCCTTGTACAGGAGTGAGGTCTAGCACCTGTACTGTTCGTCCTCCTGGTTCCCTTGTACAGGGGTGAGGTCTAGCTCCTGTACTGTTCTTCCTCCTGGTTCCCTTGTACAGGGGTGAGGTCTAGCTCCTGTACTGTTCTTCCTCCTGGTTCCCTTGTACAGGGGTGAGGTCTAGCTCCTGTACTGTTCTTCCTCCTGGTTCCCTTGTACAGGGGTGAGGTCTAGCACCTGTACTGTTCGTCCTCCTGGTTCCCTTGTACAGGGGTGAGGTCTAGCACCTGTACTGTTCGTCCTCCTGGTTCCCTTGTACAGGGGTGAGGTCTAGCACCTGTACTGTTCGTCCTCCTGGTTCCCTTGTACAGGGGTGAGGTCTAGCACCTGTACTGTTCTTCCTCCTGGTTCCCTTGTACAGGAGTGAGGTCTAGCTCCTGTAGTGTTCTTCCTCCTGGTTCCCTTGTACAGGGGTGAGGTCTAGCTCCTGTACTGTTCTTCCTCCTGGTTCCCTTGTACAGGGGTGAGGTCTAGCACCTGTACTGTTCGTCCTCCTGGTTCCCTTGTACAGGGGTGAGGTCTAGCACCTGTACTGTTCGTCCTCCTGGTTCCCTTGTACAGGGGTGAGGTCTAGCACCTGTACTGTTCGTCCTCCTGGTTCCCTTGTACAGGGGTGAGGTCTAGCTCCTGTACTGTTCTTCCTCTTGGTTCCCTTGTACAGGGGTGAGGTCTAGCTCCTGTACTGTTCTTCCTCCTGGTTCCCTTGTACAGGGGTGAGGTCTAGCTCCTGTACTGTTCGTCCTCCTGGTTCCCTTGTACAGGGGTGAGGTCTAGCTCCTGTACTGTTCGTCCTCCTGGTTCCCTTGTACAGGGGTGAGGTCTAGCTCCTGTACTGTTCTTCCTCCTGGTTCCCTTGTACAGTGGTGAGGTCTAGCTCCTGTACTGTTCGTCCTCCTGGTTCCCTTGTACAGGGGTGAGGTCTAGCTCCTGTACTGTTCGTCCTCCTGGTTCCCTTGTACAGGGGTGAGGTCTAGCACCTGTACTGTTCGTCCTTGTACAGGGGTGAGGTCTAGCACCTGTACTGTTCGTCCTTGTACAGGGGTGAGGTCTAGCACCTGTACTGTTCGTCCTTGTACAGGGGTGAGGTCTAGCACCTGTACTGTTCGTCCTCCTGGTTCCCTTGAACAGGGGTGAGGTCTAGCACCTGTACTGTTCGTCCTCCTGGTTCCCTTGTACAGGGGTGAGGTCTAGCTCCTGTACTGTTCTTCCTCCTGGTTCCCTTGTACAGGGGTGAGGTCTAGCTCCTGTACTGTTCTTCCTCCTGGTTCCCTTGTACAGGGGTGAGGTCTAGCTCCTGTACTGTTCGTCCTCCTGGTTCCCTTGTACAGGGGTGAGGTCTAGCTCCTGTACTGTTCGTCCTCCTGGTTCCCTTGTACAGGGGTGAGGTCTAGCTCCTGTACTGTTCTTCCTCCTGGTTCCCTTGTACAGGGGTGAGGTCTAGCTCCTGTACTGTTCGTCCTCCTGGTTCCCTTGTACAGGGGTGAGGTCTAGCTCCTGTACTGTTCGTCCTCCTGGTTCCCTTGTACAGGGGTGAGGTCTAGCACCTGTACTGTTCGTCCTCCTGGTTCCCTTGTACAGGGGTGAGGTCTAGCACCTGTACTGTTCGTCCTTGTACAGGGGTGAGGTCTAGCACCTGTACTGTTCGTCCTTGTACAGGGGTGAGGTCTAGCACCTGTACTGTTCGTCCTTGTACAGGGGTGAGGTCTAGCACCTGTACTGTTCGTCCTTGTACAGGGGTGAGGTCTAGCACCTGTACTGTTCGTCCTTGTACAGGGGTGAGGTCTAGCACCTGTACTGTTCGTCCTTGTACAGGGGTGAGGTCTAGCACCTGTACTGTTCGTCCTTGTACAGGGGTGAGGTCTAGCACCTGTACTGTTCGTCCTTGTACAGGGGTGAGGTCTAGCACCTGTACTGTTCGTCCTTGTACAGGGGTGAGGTCTAGCACCTGTACTGTTCGTCCTTGTACAGGGGTGAGGTCTAGCTCCTGTACTGTTCGTCCTCCTGGTTCCCTTGTACAGGGGTGAGGTCTAGCACCTGTACTGTTCGTCCTCCTGGTTCCCTTGTACAGGGGTGAGGTCTAGCACCTGTACTGTTCGTCCTTGTACAGGGGTGAGGTCTAGCACCTGTACTGTTCGTCCTTGTACAGGGGTGAGGTCTAGCACCTGTACTGTTCGTCCTTGTACAGGGGTGAGGTCTAGCACCTGTACTGTTCGTCCTTGTACAGGGGTGAGGTCTAGCACCTGTACTGTTCGTCCTTGTACAGGGGTGAGGTCTAGCACCTGTACTGTTCGTCCTTGTACAGGGGTGAGGTCTAGCACCTGTACTGTTCGTCCTTGTACAGGGGTGAGGTCTAGCACCTGTACTGTTCGTCCTTGTACAGGGGTGAGGGGTGGGGTCTTTGCTCATTTTATTTAAAATTTGATGTGGTTATTTAAGAAGATACCAACTTTTCAAATTTGTTTAATTATAATAATCTTTTGCCAGTATTACAGTCAATTGTGTCCATGTTGCCATCTAGCTGAAGTCAGGTTGATTAAAACAAACAAAAGAACAAACAAGTAAATAAAGTATAACATTATACACCTCTTGAGTCAATAGGATGAGACATAAACTACCATACTGACACCATCTGGCTGTCAAACCATGGTGTCATGACTATGTCACGTCTGTCTTCAAATGGTGTCTGTAAGTAATATTACAAGACAGAATTGTATCTAAGAATGTCAGAGTCATCCAACAGAAGTCCACAACTCAACTGTACAGCTTAATCTTAATTAAGATCATCAATATAACAGTTGACACATGATTAACTTTTGTCATCGGCCACACTATCAATATGTTCCTGCCGCCAGGCAATGAACTGCCCAATAAATACAACATGCCGCTATTGCCGTGAAACATGATGTAGATACACTACGAACAATCACCGAAATTACACGGTAAATCAACGAACATGGAAGCATTTAATCCACCCGTCATTATGCGCGTCTATAATTACACGACCATAGTTTCAATAACCTGCGGGAACGACAAATAGGAAAAATCAATCAGACAACTGGAGTGTCAAACATGCCGGCTCAATGGGGCATGGCCTCACAGAAGTGAACAGTGGCTCAGGGGTTATTACTAGATATTAGTGTAGCAATGCACAGCAACTCATTGTAATCAAACTGTCAATACATGGCCAGTGCAATCATCTGTAGTGCTTTCAACTTATCCTACAATTAAACCTGGACCAAGTCTCTCAGGCCTGTGATCTCTCAGTCATGAATAAGATAAGGTCAGCTCATTATAGTTGATAACCGTTTATCATAATTGCAGGAACTATGCATGAATGTTTACATTGGTCCTGCTGGTGTGTGTGTACATGCATGTGTGCGTGCGTGTGTATGTGTACTTGTATGTGTGTTTACGTGCATGTATGCCTGCGTGTTTCAAAAATCATGACAAATTCAGAGGTTGAAGCTAAATGTCAGCTCTGCATTTGGCTATGGCGATTTACCAGATGTAAAGACTAAAATCAATTCTTTCTAACGTTTAAACAAACGTACACACCTTTTTTTTATTAAACTGACAATACTACATTACCTATTCACACTTTACATATCAGGACATCAAAGATCCAGATTTGCAATGGGCTAAACCAGTTGAGGAAATCACTTTAATTACACGCATACGTTTACGTACGTATAACCAAACCATTGCATTATAACCCACGCCTATACACTTCCCAATTCAATACGCCTACAACATATATTGATTGGCTCCTGGATATTCACCCACGAGAATAACGCATTGATCAAAATCACGCAAAATGTCAGTCCCTCTTATAATTTGTTATATTATATCTGACATTTCCAAAAACGAGCATGACAATAAAATTAGACATGAAAGTAATTACATTCCCATAGAAACCACTTACATGAATCAAGGCCAATCATCTGGTTTCTGTATCAATAACAATGGATCTACCTAGAGACACGCTGGCGTATGATACTGTGCATGCGTGCGTCTGTCTGTGTGTGCATCCGTGGTTGCATGCGTATGTGTGGTTGCGTGTGCGCGTGTGCGCGTGTGTGTGTTAAACTTTTCCTCCTAGATAGAAATATTTTTTTCTCAGTTAAGAAAGATAGAAGGATTAGAGGACATGAAGTTACATTAGTAAAGGAGCAGTGTAGATTAGATATAAGATAGTTCTCATTTTCACAAAGGACTGTAAATGAATGGAACAGATTATCTGCTGACTGTGTGGGTGCTAGTAATGTGAATATGTTAAAAAATATAATCGACACATACCTCAGAAGGGCGGGATATACATAGATAAAAGGGTTGGACTCTCGATTAGCCAAAGGGCTTCCTTGTCCACCTGCCACCTAGAGTTAATTCTCCGGGTGGCAATCTTGTTAAATCTTACTGAATGTAATAATGATATTGGACGCAGGATGCAGGGTTTCTTACCACACTCTGTCAAATTGTACCACATCAAAATGACTTGTTTATTGCAATTGTAGTAAGTTGCTATATACACTGTACTTGTTTTCATCATAAAAAAGAAGCATGATACAGTAAAATAATACTGGACTGGGTCTTTCTCCTCTCTCCGACCAAAGTTCTGAATTAGGGACATTTTACTTGGAAACATGCAATATTCTCGTGAATTTGACAGGGTGTCTGGAAAGTTGATATAATTATTTATATGAAACCATGAAATGTGCTATCCAAGTAGCTGTTGCCTTATCATACATGTTCTAAAGTACACATGCTGATGGCTTGGACTTGTACCAGCGTCAGGGATTATCTCAGAACATCAATGTGCAATTTCAGACAAAATTACTTTCACCTGGCCTCAGTCCCCCAACCTGCCCCTGCCCCAAACGAAAATGAGTAAACTTTGATACGATATGAATATATTAATAGTACAGATCCGAAGTACAAAATATCAATGTCGGACGCCAGATGAAACTGCCTCTGATCATCCCTCCCAAAGGAAAGTAATTTCCCTTCATATTGGACATCTATGTTCTGAGATGATCCCTTTGGGATCAAGCTCTGTGACCTTCTCATTCCACACATACAATGACAACACACAATATGTTTACTGGACATCCAGAGTTGGGCAAAATCAGGGACAGATAACAACTATTCCACCTGATGATTAAACTATAAAAAATTGCTTTATTTTATGAAACAGCTTAAACACAGTGTGCTTAATGTTCATAAAACTGACTTATTTAACAAAAATAACAAAGCCAATATCTGACACCCTTTAATATCCATAAGTTATATTTAAATTTAGGTTAATGTTTTAAAAAGCACTATTAGTAGCCATTAATTTTAGTTACTAAACTGACACAAAATTATTGTAGAAAGTTACAGCAATATATAATGCAATTTTTCAGTAAGTAATATTATTTTTAATAATGTCAAAAACATAATAATTAAGGTATGTCCTTGTATAATATATATATATATATATATATGAACAGCACAACTGTCAGTAGCTGTGAATGGACTAACTCTGGCCTGTATTGGCTACAGAGACATACATTATGAGGTCAGTCCACAATCTCCACTCCATCAGAAGAACTAAAGATAATATTATAGCCACTGCCCCAGTAGAGATTGCACACAATGGGAGGGCCAGGGGGTGGGGCGTAGAGGGGGTATTTAGAAAGTGTTCCCTGGTGCATGTTGAGAAGTAAATAACAGGGTAAGGGTGTAGATATATGTCCAATCATACATTCACTATCAGATTGCAATGAGTCGAACATAAGCCAGGATGAAAGCAAGGTAAATACATGGTTCAGAACTATCCCATCTGCTCACCGACTTTCAGTCTTTCTATTAAAATTCTTTGACATGTTTCTTGTATAGGACTTGGGATTGTAGAACCCCGTACACCTGATTTCTTGGTCGCAGCGGTTCTATAAGTTATCATCAGATCTCTAACTAATAGTTATCATTACGGTTGACTGTAATCACTAATGACTGTCTTGGTAACTGGGTAGTTTATCTGGATAGTTGTATACGGAGACATTACTTTTAAACAGTAACCCATGTGTTAATGTTAGTTATTCACTTGTGCACACTATGATTATTCATGTGATCTTTAATTACTAATGACTCAGAGACTATTACTTCTTTAAAGTATAATTTTTTTTCAATAGTATCATTTGAATAATGTACAATGGTTTTCATTGGTTAACTGAATTTCAGTTTTCTACAAACTGCAATAATGTTATAAGAATGTAGGTTAATAAAATATATTGGTTGATTAAAACAACACCTATACAAAGTATGATAACATTATGATGTATCACCTTTAAATATTTTCAAAAATACATTAGACAGGCTAATTTTACAACAGCTATACTGCGTCAAAAATGATGTAGTTTCACATTTGAAGGTTAAGACGTATTTTCACCGGCTGATTTCTTTGTCTGTCAAATTCATGTTTTATATAATTTCTGACAGTAATTGTACTACGGCAATAAAACACATAGTTAATTTACATTATCTTTGACATCAAAGAAATAAGAGAATTTGGCCATTTTAATTACACGAAACCTCCCAACAAGAGTAACTATTTACTAATGTAAGCCACTGTACATTCACTTTATTTACCTCAGACACAACATTATTACAACATTAATCACTGGTAACAGATAGTACCCTGCCTCTTATTTTTTCTATCCTAGATAGTGGCACTCTGTTGTGGTATCTGGTTCCAGCTCTGACATATGGTCACAGGAGATAATGCGTACACACTGGTCAGTAATAAGCCTGTATAATGACCACTTAGTGGTCACTTCTGGTGGTGTTAAGGTAATTATTGTGGGTTCCTGTGTCCATGTGTAGTTTATGAATCACTCCATGGGGATCTAAGTGTACTACATACACCTGCATTCAGTAAACAAACATTTGAAACTAAACATCTGTAACAGAGTATCCAAATAATTCCACTCTAATTACAAGAGCCAGTGAAGCCGCGACAGACTCTTTACAATGGGGTGTAGCCCTGGCATCAGCACCATTATGAACAAGGTCCAGCAGTAACAGGCTGTCATAAATGCCTGTTGTGGTTGGAGTTTACTTGCTGACAGACACTTGGGGAATGGACTATAGCAGTGTCACACCACACCTGGCAGTGGCTGGGCCCTGGCAGCAGTAGACACCTTGTCATCAGCCCGGTCACACTTGTCTGTGGGATAGTGCAGCATTCTCTTGGAATACATGGGATCTATCCGCACCAGTGGGAAACTCACACAGGATCATAGGGATATAAATTATAAGCATATGCTGTGAACTTGGTGAGTAGAGTCTTGTGGATTGTTGACACAGCATTACTCCTTGTATCAGTCATTAGACACTTGAACAGTTGCTACTACAGTTGTTAATTAACAGCCAAACTGTGGCCTGTGTAGATGATTTAAACCTGTCACAGCATGGGGATGTTCTGGGACATCCCAGGCACAATTAGAAGGAGGGTGGTGGATGTTAACTTAGAAACACTACACAATAGTTTGAATACCACGGTCTGCCACAGCAATAGAGGCTCGGTTAGTACTGTAATAGATTGCTGTTGATTTCCCATGTACCCACACTGTGTTTGTAATTCATTAATTGTACTCTCCCAATGCTGGAGACAAAGCTATATAGACAGTTATGTTGTTCAAAATTTTTCTTGAATTACTGCTACATAATATAACAGCTCCCTGTCTAGATGATTTTGTTATACTTATTCTGAGTTCTATTTAATAGGTTACACCTATTCAAGAACTTTCCAAAACAGTTTGGGGACCACTACTAACTACAATTAAAATATAGACATGATACTGAAATGTTCTAGTGAGAAATATCTGAACTGGGAAAGAAGGTCACTTCAGGACCATAAAATGTTAGACAACGGTAACCATGGCTTGGCTCATCAGCACCCACTGAATCTTACTCAGGAATCTTACTCTAAAACACGATTCTTGTAAAATCATGTTATGTAGTAGTATCAAAGTATCTATTTTAACATGTTGACACTTAAATGAGCCAGCCACATTAAAAAAATATGAATGTTATCTCTCTTATCTGTATACTTTGAATGCTCTAACTCAAGGGTTATGTTTACATTGATAGCAGGATGACAAAGTCAACAGCCACAGGAGATAAAGATCAAGTTATATTCTAAAATGGTGTTTCTTCAAAAAACATTTGGGCAGTCAAACTATTATAACAGATAGTTTATATAGTGATAAATTATTTTATTAGAAAAACTACACTTAGAACTTTAACAGTGTAGATAACTTTATACGATGTAAGAGAATTTAGGAAAAAAACGATCAGACCTTTGATGTTGATGAAATCAGTGTAAAATGAGTGTACTTTATGAGAGCAATGTGGTATGACTGGCCACATTGATAAAACCCACCACATGTGTCAGCCATTTGTCACACCTGATGTAGTTGACAGGTATGTCCTGGGAGAGTATGAGAGCAGTGGAGACAGTCAGCTCTAGTTACACATCTAGTTGGCACATCTAGACTTCTTATGGACTCATATGCACAGATGAAGTGTGCTGTCATTCATGTTCAAGATTGGTCACATGTTGTAAAGCATTGTCATCATTATTATGTTGTCTTGTGCTGTCACTTTGAGTCATTGTCACGTCGTGTCATTTGTTGTCACTTGTTAAGGATTGTCACACATTGTCTTTTGTTGTCAACCAGTTTCATGTTATCTTTTGTTCTAAATAATGTGTGTTGTATTTGTTTTATTGGTGACCATTTTGTTATCAGGCAAAGAGAAACAAAGTCATATACTGTCTCACACTGCCAAACATCAGACAAGTTGTCATTTGTCATATGTTACACTGTTTTATCTTGTCAAATATTGACAGATTTTGTCTTGTGTTGTCAAACATTGTCATAAGTTGTCCTGTGTTGTCAAACACTCTCACATGTTGTCATGTGTAGTCAAACAATGATGTAATATAGGCCTTTCGTTATGTACAGTAACAGTCCATTATGTACAAGATTATTAAGACTATCCCCATGCATCATAACTGTCCTTTTATCAGACATTACAAAACTGCCATAGTAATCTACTGTCTATAGCCAGATGTTTGATGTTACATGCACTAAACATCCATTTATTAGGGAGCATTAGTTCTGACCCTGTTGTAGGGTGCATCTGTCCAGGGCAGGCTTCTGAAGGCAGCTTAAAACAAACACCAACACCATTAGAGCCCTCATTCAACAGGCTAATTACATTAGCAGGCTCCCCTGTCCACTTCCCAAGGGAAGCCTCTGATGGCAATCTAGTGCAAACACTCTCTATCTCCAGAACTCCTCTCAAATAATAATCTCACTGGATAAGGCTGACAACAACAAAAAACAGTATTGGTTACAATTAACTGATAAGTACAAGGGAGCATTAGGACATTATTCACAGGGCTGTGGACCTAAAAGCCACTGCTTGGCAACTTGTCGTTCCTCTGTGGGTAGCATTGATTGGAACATTCCGTTTTGTCTCGACACAATGAAATATTGATCGGGATAAACACGCTTGGATTGGTGGGCTGAATGTGCCTGGTGTTTCCAGTGACCACTTGCTACAGTAGTGAACTTGGTCTGATGGTCAACTCATTACTCTGGCCTTGTTGGGTTGCAGCTTTACATAGACAGACTGTCTCAAGAGGTGGGGGAAGGCTGGGGGTGTAGTTAAGAGGACATTGCTTCAGTAATCATTGTCTTTATAGGGTGGTTTGACTGGTTTACTGTTTAAGTAATTACTCCATTAAGACCACACTAATGAGGTATTTATTTGGTAGTGTTGTTTATGTTGTATAAAATATGGAGGAAGTATACACTTTTTTTGCTTCCATACACCACCCGAGAGGTTCTTTTTTCACTATAATAACCTTATTACCTTGTTGAAGGTTTAACGAGGCTGCCGATCGAAGTCACAGGTTCCAGATGGCGCGCAGACAAAGAAACAATTGACTTATTGAGAGTGAAACAAATGTCATCTACACACAGTCTGTTCGTGTCAGATGCACGTCAGTTTCATTATGAAGCATATTTACACTTCCAGCACAAATACAATCAGACAGTTATGTTGTCATGTTCATTGATCATTCTACGTGAGAATGAGCAGGGTATCATATATCCAGCCTACACTGTCCTTTTATCAGTTCTGCTCTGACCTCTTTGGTTCTAGTGCTGTCTATAAGTTTACTGGTAGTTGCACCATACAAAAGGTCCACGTTCATGAGCTCTTACGTAGTGTGGCACCAGTCCTTGTGTCTGCTCAGAGTGCTTTGTACTTCACCCCCTGGTAGACCTGTTTATTCGAACACCATCTCGGCTTTTCTGGGAAGCATTCAGCCATGCTGCAATTAATGCACAAACCGTATTCATACCTAGATATCCACCACTGTCTACAGCTACTAGCTAGGTACTCATTCTTACGGGTGCATGGACTGGCGCAGTGTCGAGTGAATGAACTTGTTGAAGGCTTGAAAGGCTGCAAGAGGATTTTAACCAGAGATCTGGTGATTGAGAGTCTGAAACTGTAGCCACTACACCATCGCGATCCACAACAATACTGCTCTTCCTTTCATCAATGATGCAGCAAGAAACGTTATATTTCAGATGCAACGGTAACTAGATTATTATATTTATATCTGTATTATTATAAAATGAGATGGCCTCAGAAGTTGTCCCGTCTTCGTTCCTGAAGACTGGAGTGAGATCGGAATGAGATGAGTGAAGATTTGTAAACTGTAATAACAACACAACTCACCGGCGAAACATCCACCAATTATATACTTGGCCATAGAAAATAAATGCCATAAAATCAATGCTATAGAAACACCATAAGCACGCAATCAGCTTCTGCATCTGTCAATGGATGCGTAACCTGGGCGCATCAGACCAAATGCCAACTTACTGACACTGTGTCTGTGACCTAATATGCAAGGCCAGGGATCTAACACACAAGGGATGCACCTGCACACATTTTACACACACACACACACACACACACACACACACACACACACACACACACACACACACACACACACACACACACACACACACACACACACACACACACACACACACACACACACACACACACACACACACACACACACACACACACACACACGCATAGTTGGGGCTAATTAGTAACATTCTAACACTCTGTCCCTATCCCCTAAGCCTGGCTTACTGTCATCCATTTCTTCCCTCCTGCTTCCTCACTGGGTGAGGAGCATCAACTGTAATATGTGTTGTTGGGTCAATCACTGAATTAACAATTATTTTTTTCTTATTTATATAGAAAATGTTTATTTTAAGATAAAACACTTATGCGTACAAATATGCATCAGAATTAAATCAGTTTAACAAATATAAATAAGTTAAAACTATATATCAGTTATAAATATAAAAAAGTGAACAAAATATATGAATAAGTTATACACAAATTATAGCGTGTATATATAAATATGACAAAGGAAAATTTTTACATCACATTCATACACGCGCATGCATGCACGCACGCACAGAAGTCACACACATGCACGCACACACGCATGCATGCATACACACACATATACACACACACACACACTATAATTGGTGTGTGTGTGTGTGTGTGTGTGTGTGTGTGTGTGTGTGTGTGTGTGTGTGTGTGTGTGTGTGTGTGTGTGTGTGTGCATGCGTGCGTGCATGTGTGTGACTTCTGTGTGTGCGTGCATGCATGCGCGTGTATGAATGTGATGTAAAATTTTTCCTATGTAATATTTGTTATCCTATTTGGTGCAACCTGCAAGAGCTGTGACTGGAGCTGGGACAACCAGAGACTGGCACTGTCCCCCATGACTGGGTACAACAGGCACTGTGCAGCAGTAGCACTGTCTGCACAGAAGGATTCCCTCCTGACAGGACAGACTCTGACACTGCTAGTGATCACTCACCCACTGCTAGTAACTCTATCTCACTAGTGTAGTATCCTGTGTACTTTTGAACTGGTCCCTAAATAAACAGGCAGGGATAAACTGTGTTATGAATACCTAACAAGGAGAGGGTGAAGCAGGGACTGGGTGTATAGGAAGGGATCAATAAACACAACACTGTCTTTATGCCAGTCAATCTAGTCACTTTATGGACACAATTGGTTTCCTGCGATGATGTCATCAGTTCTGCAAAGTGGACACACCAAGGTGATGTCACACAGAGGACTGACACTGACATGTCAGATGACACTGTCATGTTTGGTGACAGTGACATGTCTGATTGTAACAACTGTCCCACAACATAAATACATTTATTTCAGGCAATTGGTAGCCTACATATATAAATATGTATAAAATACATAACTTTTTAAGTAAACAAGTTAGAAATATAAATAGATAAAATAAAAAGAGTAATAATTTAAACAGGTAATAAATAAATAAGTTATATAAACTACAAGAAATAATTAAATAAATGTGTAAAACGTGATATGAAGCTACTGTTTTACACATGTGCAGTGATCCGGCCCACTGACCACAACCAACTGAAATATTACACTTCTGTTCTTTATTATACCAAGTGGGCAATCTGAAACCCACTTCTGCAGTAACCTCCAACAGGTACAAAGTGCTGCCAAGTGAGATCCCTGTTCCCTGGAGGCTGAACCCAAACAATAAATGCTGGCCCTCTGATCACCCTGTTCATCTACTGTTCTGGACATCAACCAGTGATTATTTGACCCAGTCACTGGATAGTTCTGGTCCATGCACACTCTGGTATGTTCATTTTTCTGGATTTTCCATTCCCAAAGAAGGATATATACCAGGAGACCTACTGGGTTGTTATGTGGACCACCAGGGATACAGGGCAAGGGGTACATCCCACAGCAGGGGGTCTTCCTTCAGGGCAAACCCATTAAAGTTGTCCTCCTGGGTCTGCAAGTGGTTAAGTCATCTCCTTCCATTCCTCCCCTCCATCTCTCACTCTGGTGAGTACAGCGGAGCAGTGGAGAGAGAAGCTGATCTTCAATAGAGAGAACCTATGTACCCTAAACCCAGAGGGAATTTAAAAAAAAAATTAATTGTAACTTTTCTTCCGGGGTTCATAGATCTATCCAAGAACATTTGGCAACCGAAATGCAAACCGCCAAGGAGGAAAACATTAAAATACATCCACCTTCATACATACACGCACAGTTTTTATACAAACATGCACACACATACATGCGCTAGCTTGATTATAGTTACTATATCTACAGAAGCAATCACTGTAAATGTTATATCATAAACACAGTGCTGCGAATGTGTGACACAAAAGCTGGATTCATGTAACAGTTCTGGTCACCAGAAGTAGAATAAAACAATTCCTAACAAAGAAGCCTCTGAAATAAATAACTTCCAAACCTAACTCTGACTAATATCTAGCTATATAATGTATAAGGATTACATGGTCTCAGACTATAATTTAAGGTCTTACTAACACACTTGTTGGAGACAAAGCCCAGACGTGATTACATGAAGCAGTTCTATAGATACCAGTGGTTGAAATCAGTGGCTAAATCAGTGGCCAAATCAGTACTCTGTCACACAATAGAAATAGATTTCAAACAAAATCGCCATTGGCCACAAAAACTGTGCCAACTATTTGTTCTATACCTCTAGGCAGACATTTCTGTTCTCAAACTAATATGGCCAGACATAATTTAACCTTTGCTTTATTCATGCATATAGTTTTAATACATTTTTAGTCTTATTTATCTCAGGGTCACATTTTAGTATCTAATCAAAGTATTTAATGTAAATTAGGCTTTTATTTTATTTATTTTGTATTTATTTATATATATATTTTTATTATATATATATTTTTTCCAGTAGGTTCAGCTGTTCAGCACTTTTGCTAATCGTTTATTTTATCATTGCATTTACCCGTAATTTTACTATACTTAGGCTTATATATATATATATGCATACACTATATACTAGGATATTGTTTGCTAATTTAATTTATTTTCTTATTTGTTCTCTTAAAAGTGTTTTTATGCTTCTTATATGATTGGCAATTTGTAAACACCCGTGAACGGGGGTCATTAGTCCCGGATTTGATGGTGTATAAATAAAGTTTATTATTATTATTATTATTAGGCAGATGGCAGCTTTCACGGACAACACAGCGCATTTTCCAGTAGCTTTTAACACAGTAAGTGCCCCTGCTACCTCAGGGTAACAACTACCAACAAAGAAACCCTTTGAGCCACTGACATAATAGTATCTTGTTTAATCGTCCAAAGTGGTTATATTTTTTTCGCCGACATCTAATAATCTGTGACGAGTATATAGAAATGTCGCACTACAACCTACAGGTCACAGGGTATATCGTTCTGATCAGATATGCTAGGACATACTTAAACTTTGACAAGTTGGTGTTCTCATTAATCACAATTTGTATCAAAATAAACCTGTTCAAGCAAGTTGCACACAAATACATGTGTTGGTATTACTGTATAATTATATTATGTAAAATGAAAAAAATTAGCACAAGCTTTGATCGAGTCACATTTTAGTTCTGAACTTATGACAAATTTGAAGTGGCCTTTTTTCAAACAAAACATTCAGAAATAGTGCACAGGTAGGAAGGGCTGCAGGGTAACTGAATATAGCCTATCACCCCACATTTGGGTGTCATTGTGCTCAAGGGTGAACAAACAGTGTGACACACCACTTTATTTATATCTGGTAACAGTCCACTAAGACTGACAGTGGTCTGGTTGTATTGCCACAGCTGTTCAAATGAGAACCTTCAGCTAGGAAACTTTGGTCACACTGTGGTTTTTGCTTACCGATATATATCAATGTACATTTAAAGGGCCCTTAATTTAAGATTTTTGTTTGTTTTGTTTCCAATACATTTTGAAGCTATCAAGCACCCAATACAACATGCTAGGTTGAGTTTTAGTTTTTACTGAAATGTTCAGGCAAACTTTTGAATTCATTTTGATGGTATCCTATAAAAATTCAACAAAACATGGCAAAACTTGTCAGACTGTATCTAATAATAATAAATCACACTTTCACAACCCTTTATTTCAATCAAATTATATTACTTTATTGTAAAGTATGCACCTTTTTTTATTAAACTGACAACATATCTTACCCCTACTGCTCACACACCATCATTTTATGTGAACATCCAGGAACCAGATTCACGATGGGCTGAACCAGTTGAGGAAGAAATGCTCAAGATTCTGATTTGCTGTACTTCTGAGCTCGGATCCCAAACGATTTATGCCCTACATGAGTTCTACTACATGTTGTACTATTATTAGAAAACTGTTGTGGAACTGAAGGCCAGAATACTGAGGAAGTTCAACATTATTAATACAGCCAAACCTGACATAACGACCATCTCTGTAATATGATCACCTCGCAATTAAGGTCACCCTTGGATAGTCCCAAATTATATATGTAACAGTAAATTATAGAAAATTTGTCCCTTGACATTCAGGAGACACTGACCCAGTGACAAGAATGACCTTAACATTGAGCTTCCATTGTACTAGTGATCATTCAATGTATATTGTGACACCCACAATGTTATATAGCACTGTAGAGTAGCCACCTGGTACACATGTAACTATGATAACCACGGTAACTGTATCTATGGCGACACACCTCATGTTTTATCCCTGGTAAGACTGCCATTTGCCACCAAAGGGAAACCGTTCTGAGCATAAGGACTGCCTTACATGGTGAACAGCATGTTCACATCAACAGACAAAATGCCTGTTTATTGTCAACACTAACTTCTGTGTCTTTATTTATACAACAAATAGAGGCATTTACTTGCCTGTAACTCTATAATGATGTTTACAAACAGATAGTAAAGTGACAACCCACTATTATGTACAACACCTTGTTGTTATGGCCATTAGTGGCATCCCTGTTGGTAGGACCACAAGGATCAAGAAGTACACAGGACTCAGTTTCTATGTTCCCCTCCTTGAGAGAAGTGTTCTGTTTAGCTGAGCAGCTGCTGCTGATCCCACCATCTACTTCCACCTTCGTCTGTCTTGAGCTGCCTGTCTCCTGTGTAGTGAGTACCAATACTGATGTTATTACGTCCATCACTCTTGATTTCAGTCAGCCTCAGCCCCTTTTTTCCACTCACCCACCCTCCCGCCCATCAGGTCCTTCCCTTGACCATGTCCAACAAATGTCAGTTTGCTTGTAAAATGTCATTGATGAGCTAATATCCAATATTAGAAGAGATTACTTCCATCTGGCATTAGCCTCCACCCACCCTCAGACAAGTTTGAAAACACTGATATGCTAATATCAATATAAATTAACAGAATCGGTCTGAGGTGTAAAATATCAATGTCTGACGCCAAATGAAACTGCCTTTAACCTCCCTCCCCAAACAAAAGTAATTTCGTCTGATGTTGGAGCTCAATATTCTGAGATGATTACTAAGTTCTTCGAATACCCATTCATTGGTTTCCATCTGCACCCAACTGATTGTAAACATCCATTGATAGGATCATAACTGATAAGGATAATATTGAACCAGATCATGTTATTACACATACAATAACCACCGGGAAGAATTTGTAGAGACTGTGGTGGTGTTTTATTAATTGCACCGCTGGAACTAACATCCACATTTGTCACAAAGGAATGTCTACACCATTAGAGAATTGTCCAACTGTGTACATTTCACCTGCCCGAAGATCAGAGGATCTGGCTTGAATTGCAGCTGATTCCATTGAACGCGTAACGCGATACACTCTGTGTAACGCAATATGTCTTCAAGACAAACACTTGTGTAGAAGCCTCCTTTGTGTGGTGTGGGCGAGATTGATCGCGCCTCTTTTATCTTCCACTCGAACCATTCAATCATGACGAGAAAACGCATAATAAGGCAGGGATAAAAAGTGACACAAAATGCCTATCAGTCAATCATTATAGAAGGATGTTAGAATGTAAGATCCATTGTATGTGGTGAGCTCAGATCTGTAGTTCTTCCTCTCTCTCTGGCATCGCAGTGGTTTCTGGTCGAAGCTCTCAAGTATTCTGTTATCATTATACGTCTTGGTTAGAGACACTTGGTCAAACAGAAAGAAGAAACTGACTGACAACATTTGTCTTGATGCGAGTAGATGATATTCTGGTTTAAAACAAGTTTTTCTGTTCCGTTTTCCAGAATCATCAGGGGTGTTAATCATTAGCAGGATGTTCACTGAATCGGTCTGGAATATGGGAACCATGCAAATGCAACCAAACAACAAATAGCTTCTTGGTAATACTAGAAATAGAGCTTTGAATACACTGAATGCTTAGTTAGCAATATGAATGATTTATGGTTTGGTAAATTGAATATTTACTTAACGATTGGAATGATTTATAGGAGCAAAATTCATTCAAACTGTGTATAATTAATTGTAGTTTGGTGGGCAGTATATCTTCAACTTACTTATTCTAGTCATACCAACATTATATTAAACAATGACACACAGCCAGCCATGGCTTTAAAATGTCAAGTCATGTATAAGTATTGACCAGCTCAACAACCTGAAGCTGACCCACAGCTGGTCACTTGTAGACAGGTCCAGGAGGGCTAAGCCTGGACATAAACTACTGGTGTGGACAGCTATAGTGACCACAACATTAGTGAGTGATTAGTTAAGTACAATAACTGCAGCCTGAGGCCTGGACCAGATGGAGCAGTGACTAACAGAGGCCAGAGGAGACCTTTGGCTCATTGTCAACACAAACAACCTCTAGAGGTAGAATGCAGTATTGCTTTGTAAAAAGTCTCAGACATGACAGCATCAACACTGCAGTGTGGAATAATTGACAGATGACAAGACCTCTCTGTGCCAGGGTGACATCACAATGGGGGTAGTGTAATACTGCTGGCCCTGCCAAGTAGCTGCCATCTACCCTTGCTTCCAACCCTGCCCCACCTGTTGCGCAGACACCCAGGTAGAATAAGAAGCCAGCTAGCTGTTAGTGTCTGTCTGTCTATGACTCCCTTCACGGCTGATGCCAGACAGTGGAATGGGACATATTTGTGTGTACAGCATCACTCACGATCAACAGAACCACGACTTGAAGCCTCATGCTGCTGTTTCATACCTTGGAAAAGTTGGTTCAACCCACTTTGAATGAACAGTCTTTGTGCAGTAATTCCAGTGTGGCTGAATGCTTTCCAGAGACTGAGTTTGTGCTGGAATGAACAGTTCCGTCAGGGTGTGAAGTGTAAAACGTGGATCTATTAACTGAATAGAGTGCTATTTATAAGAACTTATATTGTTTAAATAACAGGATAGACTCTGGAGATATATATGTAAATATGTGTATCCAAATCTAACTTACCCCAAGAGGGCAGAAGCTAGTTTGTGGTATCATCCCACCTCTGGGACATTCCATCACCCAGCTAATGGCAGTCACTGATGTAAAACTTGTTGCCATGGGAACACAGAAGGTCAACAAACAACATCAAAGTAACCTTAATGGAGGGATGACAGATTGACAAGAGGGGACAGATGGGGAGAAGACTTGGGTTTACTAGGGAGGTGAGGATAATTATGGAGTTACAGTCTGGGATAAAGAAAAGTGTGCACATCAGAAAGGCATGCAACAAGCAGAGATACATGGACCATGATGAACAGGGATTAAATAATTAAGTAGTTTAGATGCATGTGTAATAAATTACAATTACGTATTTACATTACAATGGTAATTTTTTTAAACAATATAATAGAGTTTTCTTGAGGCTAATCTAATTGAGCTTGCCCATTATAAACGAACCCGGAACAATACACAAAATGAACTTTAAAATGTACTTTAACAATGCACATGACACACATTCACGTAAAACAATGTCTAAAATGACGAATGCCTGTAACTGTCATGATCATACTGTAACTATTGCAGCCAACCTTTTATTGCACCACAATTGACTTTGAAGTGCCACAATTGTAGTTGATTTCTTGCAGTGTACATTTATAATGCTGTGTAATTGTTATTGACAACTGTAACTGAACCTGATTGAAACAGGGACAATGTAGGGTAATGGCTGAGTGAGTCTTTGAGGGGGACAGCTGGATAGCAGACAGAGGGAGAACTTGGGATGTCGGAGAGGAAGGATATGGATTAAATACGGAAAAAGGGGTGAGAGTATGAGTGAGGCAATATTACCCCTTGTGGGGACTTTAAATGGGGTAGCCTGTTGGCATTTACACTGTCACACAAGAATACTCTCAGACTTACGTAACCCCACACAGCTCACAGAAAACCACAGCACTAGATTTTCCAACTGATCAGAGCAGATTACCCCCTTGATTACATCAGGTGAAACCATATCATCCACTATCATCATTGGAATGGATTAGCCAGAGTGGATTATCACCTGAATAATGGATTAGTGGACACTGCTGGAGGATCATCCCCTAAGTGTGGCTGCTGACTGATTTATTATATCCACTCTAAATCATCATAAGGTAATGTAGTTATTGATTGACAGAAGGCACTGGTGAATGAATATTGATGTACGTTTGTGTCTCATGTCAATGCGAACTGTTTGTATCTGCTGCTTGTGGTTTGTTTTATGTTTCCCTATTGTCTTGTTAACCACTTGGTAAACCCCTTTCACAACCTGGAGGAGGGTCAATACCCCCACCATGGACATTTCATACTTGTAAACTCTGTGAAAGCTACAAATGTACATAAAATATAATATATCAATAATATATTTTATAAATGTCTGTTAAAAAGGTTATTATACATTAAATAATTAATATCTTGTTTGTTGCTTGTATAGAAACAACCATACGTGAAAAAACAATCACAATTAAAATTGTGACATAATTAAATTATTTCTTTTAGAAATTAATACAATAACATTTTCAAATGGAAATTTTAAAAATTCAACTGATAATTTTGTTATTCAGTTGGCACCAAACATTGAATTTAATGTGTGAATTTAACCATATTAATTTAGTTAAAAAATAACTAACCCCCGATATACAGATAGGGGCCACAGTAACAGACAGCTGTACATACTACTTCTGTCTGGTGGTTTCACTGTATTTTTTCTACTAGTGAAGTGACTCTTGGGAATTAGATTTTCGCACAAACTACCCCATAGAGGGAAGGGGGATATTGGCTCAGTGAAGTTGAGGCCAATGACAGTGACTGTTGTAAGTGTCACCCTGTGCTTGGTGACACAAGGAGGTGAATGGGGGGAGGAGGGGCTACTAGTGACAGATGACATCATCTATCAGTCTCACAAGACAGGACCTGTCTGTGTAGACTGTTGCCAATCACACCACAAACTGGCTACAGTGTGCTAGTTTCCCTCACTCAAACCAAACATGGTTTGCCACCAGGCAGTTCCACACTCTGTGCAAACCTACAATCCAGTTTCAATAGATAAAATTCACCTTGACGTGTCTTGTCACCGACATTTTTGTCAAATCATACAATTTTGTGAAAATCAACAAGGAAAATGGTTGCTGCCATTTGGCGCCCAAACAAACTGTATTATGACACATGCATATATGACAAACTAGCAACTAGAAATGTAAGTCTGTGTGTAGCAAGTGTTGCAGTCTGCCTATGTGCCTTTTTCCCTGTTCACAAACTATGTCTTTAGGGTGTAAAACATAATTGAAAGAGTGAACCACCTCAGACTCACGGCACTATTTGTATGTCATGAACACGAGTACAACAAGGACCTGTCCTCACTGTCAAGGTCACACTGGTGAACTCCAAGGTCATGTCTTGGTCAACACAGTGGAGATAATCTAAGCCTATTAGCGAACACAAAAGGTGGACCAGTGGCAGATGGACTGGATTAAGTGTCTCAACGAGAAACACTACTTGAATTAGATGTTAGCGTCTCGGTGCAGCATAAGTGTGGCAGTTGATTCATTGTAAGCCTGAGCCATTCACGTAATAGACGGAACAATATGCCAGGACAGAATCATGAAATAAAGAGCCCTTTCGCCATCTCTAATGAAAGCTTTGAGCTATACCAAATTGTACATATTAATTATGAATTACTATGTAAAAAAACCCACAGCACAAACTACCTTGAAAATGTTTGCTTCAGATGAAGAACGGGGTGTTGGAGACTTGTGGAGAGTTGTGTAAAGATTAACTGATGTATCAATATATCGCACTACACATTCCGCAATACGATGCATCGATACACGACACAGTGCATCAGTGCATCGCCAAAATATTTTAAACTGATATCCAAACTGTTCATACAAGTTTTGGTCAACCATTACAGGTTGACGTGTACTTTTAATGTATTTCTTCTACTCCAAACTCCTACTTTGAAACTTCTTCACAATGCTCCAGTTTGAAGTCACACGTGCCCAGTGTAGTACTATAACTAATACAAACAGGGCAGCGTCTTGTTTTGCATATCATTTTATCGAAGAGAGACATAACAACGAAGTGAACTGAGGCGGTTTTAATGTTAGTAAATGTCATTATGTGTCTTGTATCAGGAGAGTATTGTATCATTTCAAGTCTAGGGTCTTTACAGCCCTACTCTTGAGACTTCTGAATGGAGCGACCCGACTATTTCCTGTCTTAGGATATGCCACTGGGAAGATAAACAACTATCTGCTGATAAAAACTGAAAATTGCCCCTTCTGTTCAATGTCCCCAAAGTCTGACAGACTGGGGCAACAGTGTGAGGGTAAGAGGCTGGGGTAACTGCCCTGGTCTGTGTATGTAACCCTCATGTAGACCATATCATACATTAGTCAGTGGTAAAAATATCACTGGTTTATAATTGGTCATGATTAGATTCACCTAAAATACTAATTTTAATTGGTCTAACATTTGTTGCAAATCGAACAATTTGTAAAGCCTTTGTTCTTAAACATCCCACGTATTAAAACTTGTTAAATTATTTGTTTGGATTCAAATTTCCCTATGGTGTGGTTATTTATATGGACACCTACAAAATGATATACCTACAGGGACACCTGTGAGTGAAGTCACCACACAATGCTGATGCAAAGTTAATGTTTTAAACCAAATTTTGAAAATACTGGTAGTGTAAAGTTACCACAAGAATGTCACAGAATCATATCTTGAACACTTACATAGATAACATCAGCTATGTACAGCACATGTAATAGACAGTTCTCAAGGCAGGACTCCAAATTCCACCCTCACAGAAACCACACCAAAACAGTCATCATGGAAGAATCCCTGCCCTAGGCTTAAAAAGAGGGTTGTTACCCACTAAGACTGGAGTAATAATCTGCCAACAGATTAGCAGGTTGTCTGACTGGGGCAGGGGTGACAGAGACTGACATTGGGCAGATGTGATCAGGCAGTCACATGACCTGAGGGGTGACAGAGGTGGTGTCAGTGCTGATAGGGTGGCTTGTTTCCTCTCTACACTCTAGTCTGCCTGGTTGAGCCCTCCCAACTGAGGGGAGGGGTGGAGGGTAGAGGATGTTCAGTCAGAGCTACAGGGAGGGGTGATAGATGGGGTGTGAAGTGACCAGGTCAACAACTGGTCAACACTGTGTCTGGTCATCTTTTGGAGCAATGGTCAGTCTGGTGTGCCCAGGAGGAACTGGACAATGAGAGGTTAGGGGCATGCATGACATTGTGCCATGTAGGACAATGTGAGAGGTAGGACAATGTGACAAGCAGGACAATGTGACATCTAGGACAATGTGACAGGTAGGACAATATGAGAGGTAGGACAATGTGACAGGCATGACAATGTGACAGATAGGACAATGTGACAGGTAGGACAACATGAGAGGTAGGACAATGTGACAGATAGGGCAATGTGACAGGTAGGACAATGTGACAGGTAGAGCAATGTGACAGGTAGGACAATGTGACAGACAGGGCAATGTGAGATAGGGCAATGTGACAGGTAAGACAATATGAGTTTGGATAATGTGTCAATAAGACAATGAAACAGTAGGACACTGTTACAGTTAGGACAATATGACACACAGGAAATAAAAAATATGATAAAGTAAAACAAACAGGACATTGTGACAGCTGTCTTCTTAATATTGTATATCCTCCTTAGCTTCCTAACAATTCCATCCACCTGTTGACAACTTCTGGTATGTACTTGATTGCCTGAACACTTAATCGTCTGCCTTTGTTGCATCACTCAGCTTAGATTTTCCAAGAATATCGGCACTAAAGAAGGTGTTTTTTATTATTATTATAAGTAGGATAGTGTGAGAGTTAGGACAATATGACAACCACGCCACTAGGGCCTTCTTGTGTCTGGCCAGGCCATGTGGGGGTGACAGGTGTCATTAGTGGCAGCCCTACCAGGTGTCACCTGTACACTAGTGGTATGTGTACAATGTCAACAATACACCTGTCAGAGCAATCACATGTCAACCGTATATCTGTTTGTCATATGATTAGCATAACAATGTCATGTTTCTTATTTTAACCAAACAAAGTTTTGCACTGTTTGTTAATGTTTATTGGAACACTGTTAAATGTCTCGTTTTGTCAGAGCTAAAGTGTTTAAACTAATAAGAACTGACTCAAGGAATATCAGTTACCACATATCAAACCAAACAACAGAAACAAGTACAAACAGCCAGGAACCTGAGGCTAGTGTGGGAGTCATGTCATGGTGACGGGGGCAGTTTCAACTCATTAAACCAGGCACTAAAAAAAATCTGATTAACATCTACACAGTTGCCCCAAAATCGACTGTTTCTAGTATAATCACTTGAGACACACTTTCGTGATTTATTTCTCCAAATGTCATGCGAATTATATACATTTTTCTGACTGTACAGGCACAGTCGTTGACAGACATGTACAGGTGCATGCAAGGGCCCATGTATTTGTTAAAGTTGACATAATCTGTTCACTTTAATGGACTCTGATGAATTAGTAACTATTATTTTCTGTTGCACTGGTGTACCACAAAGAGGAGTTAATATTAGTGTGTTAGCTAGTGTTGTTACAGTAATCACCGAGATCAGTACAGCCGTGGCAGCTCTCGGGTCAATAGAACTTACCTTACTGGCGCCTCAGTATAAACTCAACCTATCAATTATTACAATGGCCGTCACTCAACCATGAAGACCAAAGCCACAGACTTTATAATTAATATTAATAACATCATAATCACTTAGTTACTTTAGTGCAGTTATATATACATATCTATACCTAACACATTAATGTGGCTATGGTGGCTGTACAGTGGCACTGCTGTGGTACTGTAGTGTATAAAGTGTTAGTGTGTGGTAGCTGTGCTGTGGTACTGTAGTGTAGAAAGTGTCAAGTGTGTGGTAGCTGTGCTGTGGTGCTGTAGTGTAGAAAGTGTTAGTGTGTGGTAGCTGTGGTGTGGTACTGTAGTGTAGAAAGTGTCAGTGTGTGGTAGCTGTGATGTGGTACTGTAGTGTACAAAGTGTTAGTGTGTGGTAGCTGTGCTGTGGTACTGTAGTGTAGAAAGTGTTAGTGTGTGGTAGCTGTGGTGTGGTACTGTAGTATAGAAAGTGTTAGTGTGTGGTACTGTAGTGTAGAAAGTGTTAGTGTGTGGTAGCTGTGCTGTGGTACTGTAGTGTAGAAAGTGTTAGTGTGTGGTAGCTGTGGTGTGGTACTGTAGTGTAGAAAGTGTTAGTGTGTGGTAGCTGTGGTGTGGTACTGTAGTGTAGAAAGTGTTAGTGTGTGGTAGCTGTGCTGTGGTACTGTAGAAAGTGTCAGTGCGTGGTAGCTATGATGTGGTACTGTAGTGTAGAAAGTGTCAGTGTGTGGTAGCTGTGGTGTGGTACTGTAGTGTAGAAAGTGTTAATGTGTGGTAGCTGTGGTGTGGTACTGTAGTGTAGAAAGTGTTAGTGTGTGGTAGCTGTGCTGTGGTACTGTAGTGTAGAAAGTGTTAGTGTGTGGTAGCTGTGGTGTGGTACTGTAGTGTAGAAAGTGTTAGTGTGTGGTAGCTGTGGTGTGGTACTGTAGTGTAGAAAGTGTTAGTGTGTGGTAGCTGTGGTGTGGTACTGTAGTGTAGAAAGTGTTAGTGTATGGTAGCTGTGCTGTTTATAATTAATATTAATAACATCATAATCACTTAGTTACTTTAGTGCAGTTATATATACCTATCTATACCTAACACATTAATGTGGCTATGGTGGCTGTACAGTGGCACTGCTGTGGTACTGTAGTGTAGAAAGTGTTAGTGTGTGGTAGCTGTGGTGTGGTACTGTAATGTAGAAAGTGTTAGTGTGTGGTAGCTGTGCTGTGGTACTGTAGTGTAGAAAGTGTTAGTGTGTGGTAGCTGTGTTGTGGTGCTGTAGTGTAGAAAGTGTTAGTGTGCGGTAGCTGTGCTGTGGTACTGTAGTGTAGAAAGTGTTAGTGTGTGGTAGCTGTGCAGTGGTGCTGTAGTGTAGAAAGTGTTAGTGTGTGGTAGCTGTGGTGTGGTACTGTAGTGTAGAAAGTGTTAGTGTGTGGTAGCTGTGCTGTGGTACTGTAGTGTACAAAGTGTTAGTGTGTGGTAGCTGTGCTGTGGTACTGTAGTGTAGAAAGTGTTAGTGTGTGGTAGCTGTGGTGTGGTACTGTAGTGTAGAAAGTGTTAGTGTGTGGTAGCTGTGGTGTGGTACTGTAGTGTAGAAAGTGTTAGTGTGTGGTAGCTGTGCTGTGGTACTGTAGAAAGTGTTAATGTGTGGTAGCTGTGGTGTGGTACTGTAGTGTAGAAAGTGTTAATGTGTGGTAGCTGTGGTGTGGTACTGTAGTGTAGAAAGTGTTAGTGTGTGGTAGCTGTGGTGTGGTACTGTAGTGTAGAAAGTGTTAGTGTATGGTAGCTGTGCTGTGGTACTGTAGTGTAGAAAGTGTTAATGTGTGGTAGCTGTGGTGTGGTACTGTAGTGTAGAAAGTGTTAATGTGTGGTAGCTGTGGTGTGGTACTGTAGTGTAGAAAGTGTTAATGTGTGGTAGCTGTGGTGTGGTACTGTAGTGTAGAAAGTGTTAGTGTATGGTAGCTGTGGTGTGGTACTGTAGTGTAGAAAGTGTTAATGTGTGGTAGCTGTGGTGTGGTACTGTAGTGTAGAAAGTGTTAATGTGTGGTAGCTGTGGTGTGGTACTGTAGTGTAGAAAGTGTTAGTGTGTGGTAGCTGTGGTGTGGTACTGTAGTGTAGAAAGTGTTAGTGTGTGGTAGCTGTGGTGTGGTACTGTAGTGTAGAAAGTGTTAGTGTGTGGTAGCTGTGCTGTGGTACTGTAGAAAGTGTCAGTGTGTGGTAGCTGTGGTGTGGTACTGTAGTGTAGAAAGTGTTAATGTGTGGTAGCTGTGGTGTGGTACTGTAGTGTAGAAAGTGTTAATGTGTGGTAGCTGTGGTGTGGTACTGTAGTGTAGAAAGTGTTAGTGTATGGTAGCTGTGCTGTTTATAATTAATATTAATAACATCATAATCACTTAGTTACTTTAGTGCAGTTATATATACCTATCTATACCTAACACATTAATGTGGCTATGGTGGCTGTACAGTGGCACTGCTGTGGTACTGTAGTGTAGAAAGTGTTAGTGTGTGGTAGCTGTGGTGTGGTACTGTAATGTAGAAAGTGTTAGTGTGTGGTAGCTGTGCTGTGGTACTGTAGTGTAGAAAGTGTTAGTGTGTGGTAGCTGTGTTGTGGTGCTGTAGTGTAGAAAGTGTTAGTGTGCGGTAGCTGTGCTGTGGTACTGTAGTGTAGAAAGTGTTAGTGTGTGGTAGCTGTGCTGTGGTACTGTAGTGTACAAAGTGTTAGTGTGTGGTAGCTGTGCTGTGGTACTGTAGTGTAGAAAGTGTTAGTGTGTGGTAGCTGTGGTGTGGTACTGTAGTGTAGAAAGTGTTAGTGTGTGGTAGCTGTGGTGTGGTACTGTAGTGTAGAAAGTGTTAGTGTGTGGTAGCTGTGCTGTGGTACTGTAGAAAGTGTCAGTGTGTGGTAGCTGTGGTGTGGTACTGTAGTGTAGAAAGTGTTAATGTGTGGTAGCTGTGGTGTGGTACTGTAGTGTAGAAAGTGTTAATGTGTGGTAGCTGTGGTGTGGTACTGTAGTGTAGAAAGTGTTAGTGTGTGGTAGCTGTGGTGTGGTACTGTAGTGTAGAAAGTGTTAGTGTATGGTAGCTGTGCTGTGGTACTGTAGTGTAGAAAGTGTTAATGTGTGGTAGCTGTGGTGTGGTACTGTAGTGTAGAAAGTGTTAGTGTGTGGTAGCTGTGGTGTGGTACTGTAGTGTAGAAAGTGTTAATGTGTGGTAGCTGTGGTGTGGTACTGTAGTGTAGAAAGTGTTAATGTGTGGTAGCTGTGGTGTGGTACTGTAGTGTAGAAAGTGTTAGTGTATGGTAGCTGTGGTGTGGTACTGTAGTGTAGAAAGTGTTAATGTGTGGTAGCTGTGGTGTGGTACTGTAGTGTAGAAAGTGTTAATGTGTGGTAGCTGTGGTGTGGTACTGTAGTGTAGAAAGTGTTAGTGTGTGGTAGCTGTGGTGTGGTACTGTAGTGTAGAAAGTGTTAGTGTGTGGTAGCTGTGGTGTGGTACTGTAGTGTAGAAAGTGTTAGTGTGTGGTAGCTGTGCTGTGGTACTGTAGAAAGTGTCAGTGTGTGGTAGCTGTGGTGTGGTACTGTAGTGTAGAAAGTGTTAGTGTGTGGTAGCTGTGGTGTGGTACTGTAGTGTAGAAAGTGTTAGTGTGTGGTAGCTGTGGTGTGGTACTGTAGTGTAGAAAGTGTTAGTGTGTGGTAGCTGTGCTGTGGTACTGTAGAAAGTGTCAGTGTGTGGTAGCTGTGGTGTGGTACTGTAGTGTAGAAAGTGTTAATGTGTGGTAGCTGTGGTGTGGTACTGTAGTGTAGAAAGTGTTAATGTGTGGTAGCTGTGGTGTGGTACTGTAGAAAGTGTCAGTGTGTGGTAGCTGTGGTGTGGTACTGTAGTGTAGAAAGTGTTAATGTGTGGTAGCTGTGCTGTGGTGCTGTAGTGTAGAAAGTGTTAGTGTGTGGTAGCTGTGGTGTGGTACTGTAGTGTAGAAAGTGTTAGTGTGTGGTAGCTGTGGTGTGGTACTGTAGTGTAGAAAGTGTTAATGTGTGGTAGCTGTGGTGTGGTACTGTAGTGTAGAAAGTGTTAGTGTATGGTAGCTGTGCTTTTTATAATTAATATTAATAACATCATAATCACTTAGTTACTTTAGTGCAGTTATATATACCTATCTATACCTAACACATTAATGTGGCTATGGTGGCTGTACAGTGGCACTGCTGTGGTACTGTAGTGTAGAAAGTGTTAGTGTGTGGTAGCTGTGGTGTGGTACTGTAGTGTAGAAAGTGTTAGTGTGTGGTAGCTGTGCTGTGGTACTGTAGTGTAGAAAGTGTTAGTGTGTGGTAGCTGTGGTGTGGTACTGTAGTGTAGAAAGTGTCAGTGTGTGGTAGCTGTGGTGTGGTACTGTAGTGTAGAAAGTGTTAGTGTGTGGTAGCTGTGGTGTGGTACTGTAGTGTAGAAAGTGTTAGTGTGTGGTAGCTGTGGTGTGGTACTGTAGTGTAGAAAGTGTTAGTGTGTGGTAGCTGTGGTGTGGTACTGTAGTGTAGAAAGTGTCAGTGTGTGGTAGCTGTGGTGTGGTACTGTAGTGTAGAAAGTGTTAGTGTGTGGTAGCTGTGCTGTGGTACTGTAGTGTAGAAAGTGTTAGTGTGTGGTAGCTGTGGTGTGGTACTGTAGTGTAGAAAGTGTCAGTGTGTGGTAGCTGTGGTGTGGTACTGTAGTGTAGAAAGTGTTAGTGTGTGGTAGCTGTGGTGTGGTACTGTAGTGTAGAAAGTGTTAGTGTGTGGTAGCTGTGGTGTGGTACTGTAGTGTAGAAAGTGTTAGTGTGTGGTAGCTGTGGTGTGGTACTGTAGTGTAGAAAGTGTTAGTGTGTGGTAGCTGTGGTGTGGTACTGTAGTGTAGAAAGTGTTAATGTGTGGTATCTGTGCTGTGGTACTGTAGTGTACAAAGTGTTAGTGTGTGGTAGCTGTGCTGTGGTACTGTAGTGTAGAAAGTGTTAGTGTGTGGTAGCTGTGCTGTGGTACTGTAGTGTAGAAAGTGTCAGTGTGTGGTAGCTGTGCTGTGGTACTGTAGTGTAGAAAGTGTTAGTGTGTGGTAGCTGTGCTGTGGTACTGTAGTGTACAAAGTGTCAGTGTGTGGTAGCTGTGGTGTGGTACTGTAGTGTAGAAAGTGTTAGTGTGTGGTAGCTGTGCTGTGGTACTGTAGTGTACAAAGTGTTAGTGTGTGGTAGCTGTGCTGTGCTACTGTAGTGTAGAAAGTGTTAGTGTGTGGTAGCTGTGGTGTGGTACTGTAGTGTAGAAAGTGTCAGTGTGTGGTAGCTGTGCTGTGCTACTGTAGTGTAGAAAGTGTTAGTGTGTGGTAGCTGTGCTGTGGTACTGTAGTGTAGAAAGTGTTAGTGTGTGGTAGCTGTGGTGTGGTACTGTAGTGTAGAAAGTGTTAATGTGTGGTATCTGTGCTGTGGTACTGTAGTGTAGAAAGTGTTAGTGTGTGGTAGCTGTGCTGTGGTACTGTAGTGTAGAAAGTGTCAGTGTGTGGTAGCTGTGTTGTGGTGCTGTAGTGTAGAAAGTGTTAGTGTGCGGTAGCTGTGCTGTGGTACTGCAGTGTAGAAAGTGTTAGTGTGTGGTAGCTGTGCTGTGGTAATGTAGTGTAGAAAGTGTTAGTGTGTGGTAGCTGTGCTGTGGTACTGTAGTGTACAAAGTGTTAGTGTGTGGTAGCTGTGCTGTGGTACTGTAGTGTAGAAAGTGTTAGTGTGTGTTAGCAGTGCTGTGGTACTGTAGTGTAGAAAGTGTTAGTGTGTGGTAGCTGTGCTGTGGTACTGTAGTGTAGAAAGTGTTAGTGTGTGGTAGTTGTGCTATGATATTGCAGTGTGGAATGTGTCTTGTAGCAGCACTGCTGTGAAACTGATGCTGTAGTTGGGGTAAAAAGAAAAAAGATAAAAATATAGCGCAGCATCCAGTCCTGAGGACTGCTCAAAGCTCTTTACACTTTACTCTCTGGCAGACCTGTTCAATCAAACACCATCTCAACTTCTCTTGAAAGACTGAAGCACACAGCAGCTACGTCTTGTACATGATGCACCACAAACGCAGCAGTTTGTAGAACCATGCCTAACAGTTCACTCAGCGGGACATCTGCAAAATGTAGCCATGGATAAGATGTATCTTACTGATTAAATTTGATTCTATAAATGTGTAGATTTGAGAGAAGCATTCCTTACATGCCGTCTCACTGAGTGTGTTTTATTCTGTGTTACAGAAAATGCGCCACTACAGAACGACCTGAAGACTACACCAGATAACACAGTCACACCTGATGGATTAAATGTGGAAGTGTCTACTATACAGAGTGTATGACGTGTCAGTGATTACTTGCTGCAATTCAACAGTGTCTTGACATACATATGTCAATGACATAATCTCCATCAGATCAGTGTGTCATTTGTGTCAATTGGTGTCACTACATGCGCTGTAGGGCTGCCACAATCAAAACACACTGAACGACCACTGAGTAGAGTTGTGTCACTACCGGATAACGTCAAGAAATGACAACCGAAACGTGTGTAAACTAGAGAAAGTCAACGTGTCATTGTCAGGACAATGCTGACAGTTGCGGGCGTCGTGTGCGTGACATGTGCACTACTGACGGTCATCACTGCAATACACCCATGTCCACTGCGATGTGTCTGCACCAACTCGTCCAATCACATCTCCTGCAGCAATAAAGGTCTGTTGCGGATTCCACGCAACCTTTCGCCGACCCTGACCTTGCTGGATGTCAGCGAGAACCAGCTGAGCGAGATTGGCGAGCGGACAATGGAGGCATTCCACAATCTGATGGATTTAAAAATGAAAAACAATGAGATCGAGACAATTGCCGATAGCGCGTTTGCGTCAAATCCTGTACTGCGGGATCTCGACCTAAACGGCAACCTGCTGACTCGAATCCACCAGGGGACGTTTCGAGGAATGCATAAGGTCGTTCACCTTGACCTTTCGAACAACAATCTCGTGCATGTGGATGGTGCTTTTGCCAGAATGTTGGAGTTATCGCGGCTCGATCTGAGCAACAACGCAATCAAGACAATCACACAGTTCACGTTTCGCGATCTCACAAACCTGCGATATCTCCTGCTGGCCGGGAATAAGATCACTGAAATCCACCACCGTGCCTTCCTGCGACTCTCCAAGTTGATGTACCTGGTGCTGAAGGCGAACCCGATCAGTGCGGTGCCTCGCTTTCAGTTCAACTCGTCCGTGCTGTCCTACATCGATCTATCGGAGTGCAGGCTTCAGAAACTTCCGCATGGGCTGCCGAACTCTGTCCGATACCTACAGTTGCGACGGAACAACATCACGACAATCAGCGAGGGGTTCTTTCAGGACTGCGTCTATGTGAGTATCCTGGTGCTGGATGACAATGGCATTGTGCGCGTGGTTGACCGGGCATTCCAGAACTTGACCTACCTGCGCCAGCTGTGGCTCAACAACAACAAACTGGACCGCATCCCTCGACCTCTCCCGACCTCTTTGCTCCGCCTCCTCATGGATGGGAACCGCATTCGTAACATCAGCTCGGGGACCTTCCCCGACGGCTCCAACCTGAACACGCTCTCCCTGATGGGGAATGACATGGAGCACATCGAATACGACGCACTCCACGCCCTTTACAACCTCACTTCCGTTGACTTCAGCAGCAACCGTCTACAACACATCTACCCCAACACGTTCCACAACGCGGCCACACTACACACCCTCCAGCTGTCCAAGAACCCTCTGACCTATTTCCATAGCCGCTGTTTCCATGGCCTCTCTGCGCTCAAGACGCTGTCCCTGGCGTACATCGAGACTAATGTAGCGATGTACTTCGACATCTTCCAGGAACTTACTCAGCTGAAGAAACTTGATCTTGACAGCAGCCCCGATATCATCCGGATGATATTTTCTGATAGCCGTCTACTCCAGAGCCTGGCCAGCGTCGAGGACTTGAGCATGCTCAGTTCAGACATGACGCACATTGATGCTAATTTCCCTCGTTTCTTCTCCAATCTCTCCGTGCTGCACATATCCAGTGGCCAGTGGCACTGCGACATACACATGATCTGGTTTAAAAACTGGCTGGAAACAACGACAGTAGACATCGAAAATAAAAACAGTATTCGGTGTTTCACGCCACGCAAACTTCATGGCCGATCAATCGTATCGCTGATCGACAGCGTCTTTGTAGAGGCGACGCAACGAACGAGCACGCCATCTAGTGTATTTCGCCTAACAACATTTAGACCTAGGCAGTCAACTACTGTCAGAAAAACAGTTTCAACAAAACCCCCAGTGGACACTCACAAGGAATACCCGGAATATGATGACAATTACGACATGGATGACTTTGATCGACACAGCACACATGGAACGACCGACTGGGTCAACCTATTAAGCCAGTGGGCTCCATCAACCACTACCCACAAACCCGACCGAACGCGTTACCGTGCGGTTGGCAGTGCACACGGCACTGGCAGCAGACTCGATGTCCGTGCGCACACAAAACCGACGAAACGTCCGGGTTCGTTTGTGAACCCCGGGCGCAGCAGTGACAACGGTCACAGTGACGCTGGTGAATCTAATGTAACGTTAATTGTCTTGGTGACAACGGCTGGGGTGATTGTGTTAGCAGGACTCCTCGCCGTACTCATTGTGTACTATGCTCGCAAACAGCGGCGGAAAGACACAAACTTGCACAAGAACAGCATCAAGTATAAACACAAGAACAACGTTCTGTACTTCATGCCTAACTCGGAGAGTACGGGAGTGGACGGGAGTCTCTCCGAGAGTGTGAAGACTTCAAGTAGTCGCGAAGGGATGTCCTTGATCCCTGGGAGAGACATAAATCACGAGGGACCGCTCCGGGTGTATAACTGGGAGGAGTTCTAGGTGGTGACTGCTTCCTGTGACATTCACCGGCGATATGACGGTGTGGTTTCTATGTATATTTGACAGGTTTGTAATATGTGATTTTGTGTGTGTGTGAGCGTGTGCGCGTGTGTGCATGCGTGCGTGTGTGCATGAGTGCATGTGTATGCATGCATGTGAGTGTGTGCGTGCATGTGTGCATGTGTGGGTTTGTGAGAACGTGTGTGTGAGCATGCCTGTGCCCGTGTACATATAAGCAAACGCATACATGTACACCAGTTATGCATGTATTTTTATCATTATTATGTACATATATATGTGTAATTGTATATATATATCCATATGCACACAAAAGTCACACGTGTACACGCATATTTATTATACAGCGACTATGGAATCTGGCAAACTTAATCTGTGGAAATGTTATAAACAAAAGCACTCAGCACAATATCACTTTCACGGGGAAGAGAACCTGCTATTTCTATAATCAGGTTAGGAAAGAAGTATTATATATTCGTTCACTGTATATGGATAATCAGAATGAAGTATTTTAAATAACAAACTATCTTAAACCTGGCTTGTACTGACTGGCTGCATGTGTTGTAAATGGCTATAATAATTTATACTTTATATGGCGTTACACAGATGTCATGTGACAGATGTCATGTGACTTGTATGTTCGTGAGTCACCGCTGTACATTATGCTCATTGTCGCATTTAACTAAATAAAACTTTTGTCAACTAAATATGCAATATAAAGGGGTAATCATTACTCCCCTTAAAGGTATCACCCTATGTGAATGTTTCTCAGCGCTTGCTTGTCAAAACACCCAGTTGTACTGACTGCTGTCTTGCTGTTCTACCAATCGTCTCCTTACACTAATGACAGACACCACCAGAAACTTGAAATATCAAATGCCTTCTTTGACTGATGGTATTATCATGGAAGTCATGTGTCATAAAGTGACATGTCCTGAGTCATATGTTGTAAAGTGATATGTCCTGAGGGTCATGTGTCAAAATGACATCTTGAATCATAAGACCATGTGTGACTTCTTGAAAAACTAGTGTCCTAAACCCTGCTAGACCTGCCACTAAGCCATCTGTCCTACATTGTAGCCTCAATTACATTCTCTACACGTTTTATACTTTATTATTAAATCTCATGGTACGACATTTAGAGCTTTGAGTTGAACGTATTGTCTCTAGAAGGTAGCAACTACACAAACTGACACTGACTGTCATCACTGGTTACAGTTCTCCAAGACAATTAAATTATATATAACTAATCAATCAGTGCACTTAGCATAATCATTTAAATAGTTGCATAAGTGACAGGACAAACCCCTTTATATTCACGAAACAGCACATTCATTAAATTATCTTATTCACTAATTGTGGACATGTGATAATAATTTAAACCGTTGTTTCTATATTATGTATATACATACACCTGTATGGCAACCTTTTAAATTTATTTTTAAATACACGGACACCTCTAATTATACACTGACATGTCTTGGAAGAATTAACTTGTGGTGACAATATGAACTTAACGCTGTGATGTGACATGGACATGTTTCGTTGATATTATGCAAAGTGGTGCTTATTGAATGTCATTTGAAATGTACAAGTGCTTATTAAAATGAGGTTACAAATGATGCAGTTTCCTAGTTGTTTCCAGCACTCGGCAACATTCTATTGACTGACTAGTCTGTATATATTGTGGTTACAATGTTACAATCTTATGAGGTCTCATTCAATTAGTCAGCCTTTTTCAGAACATTATCGCCAAGCCGACCTTTCTAGTGTTCTGGACGTGTGTGATATGTAATTCGTGATAACACATTGGTAAAAAAGTTTGTCAAGTTAGTGTGGAGAACAGATTTTTCTCAACACAATTAGTACTGTTTACTTATCAATGTTTTTGCATGTATGTTCTTCCACAATAGCAGCAAAAAACAATTGTCTAAAAATTTAAACGAGCCTTGATTTCTACCACAACATTAGATATTACAAATATTATCATGTTTTTACCCGATTTCTGTTTTCAAATGTACACAAATGGCACAAAGTTGCTTTGTTGTCAATGGTACTTTAAACATGTTTAGATGGTATTACTTAGAATGAATTGATTCCGCTAAACCAGAAAATAAAATCCCTGATGTCTCAAACTTACAAGTACAGTTGTAACCTAGATAGAAACCCACTAATAGTAACATTACAGAAACATGTTTTCTTCTTTATTTCCCTGGCGCCAATCTTTAAACATGTTTTCCATCAAACTAACACATCCTAAGAAAAGATTACCTTACAGTCTGGTTCTCACATGGAGGCACTCAAACCCAGTCATAAAAAACATCTGTCTTTTTTGGGGTCAATGGGTTTGACCTGGATTGACCTCTCAGGGTCATCGTTCCTTTGACCATGTGCTGGTTACTTAATGGGTCCACCACTTAATGTATAGTTCCCTAAGTGGGAGTTTTTTTTATCATAAGATCATGTTATCTATTATAAACTACATCTGTTCTGACATCTGGATTGCCCAAATCTGGTTAATGAACAAGACTAAGATTCAAAGGCTGGCAGTTGGACTGTTACAAGTGGCCTCAGTCTCAAACAGAGGGCAGCTAAATAAACCAACTGGTCAAATTATTCTCTATATAATACCGTCTGTGTATCACAGACATGTTATTGTGCCTACCCCATTTCCAAAAAAATTACAAATGATCCCCAACAACACATGAGCATGCGTACATAATGTCAGCCCCATACATGCAAAACTGACTTGTGATAAATGTACAAACAGTCACAAACTTTGTTTTATACTACAGATGACAACAATGTTGGTTATGGCAGAATATCATTAGGATACTTTCTATCCCAGCATTCATCAGTACATGCCTAAATTGTGAAAAATGAATATCCCACACCAATCAGCACTATCTGTACAGACAATTTCATAACATTGGGGGGGAGGGTATTTCCAAAGGGGTAGATTGGGGGTAAAACACACACTGTAGTCATGGCACCAACACTTATTATGTCAATGATCTGGAAACAAAGGTCACAGCACCAGAGTCATGTCAACAAAGTCATGTCAACACTTCGCAATCACAACACACAGGAAAGTTGACAGAATAAACTCACAGAACCCACAAGGAAACACCAGAAATGCTTGGCTCATGAAACATATTAGCTTCAGTTTCCATCTCAGCTGCCTTCGGGATAAGGTCATGAGAAAAGGTCACACAAGTTGTGTAATCAGAAGAGATAAAGTGACTGCCTAAATGTGTCTCTGATTTGAGTTGTGAAAGACTAGGCTGTTGAAACAAGCCATCTGTGCTGGTGTAACATAATCTACTAGTGCCCTATCTGTGTATAACATTACAAAGGCAGCATGGTGTTGAAACACAAATGGTGGCTATTAGTCCACCTAGACCAGTGCATTCAAACATATTAATGCATATCTGTATTCATATAAACAACAATATCAACGTTTGTACTGGTACGACCACTTAGAATGATACTGTTGGTGAAAGGGAAGACTAGGTACTGTACTAGTATGTCCTGCTGTTCAGCCAAAAGTTCAGATAAACAAATTGTTAACAGATTGTATAATAACAAGTCATGCCACTACATGCCTTGATGGCAGTATGACAGATGACTGCATGACTAAACCAGACCCCTTGTTCCCTCCTATGAGGTCCTAAAGATGACTGCATGACTAAACCAGACTCCTTGGTCCCTCCTATGAGGTTCTAAAGATGACTGCATGACTAAGCTAGACCCCTTGGTCCTTCCTATGAGGTTCTAAAGATGACTGCATGACTAAACCAGACCCCTTGGTCCCTCCTATGAGGTTCTAAAGATGACTGCATGACTAAGCTAGACCCCTTGGTCCTTCCTATGAGGTTCTAAAGATGACTGGATGACTAAGCTAGCCCCCTTGGTCCTTCCTATGAGGTCCTAAAGATGACTGCATGACTAAGCTAAGCCCATTCTATTCTTAAATACATCACTGCGTACATGTCTGTAGAAACAGCTGAGGAAAATCAACACTGACATGATCAATATAAATAAATGATATTCATGAATGGATAATGAAACAATCAACTATGTTGTTTGTTCCTGTGTATGGTAAAATGTTATTACGTAACACATGTTGATATTCATTTATTTGAATTATATATATATAAACACAAGTATGTCTTGTTCACAGATAACCTGAAATCCCCGGAGAGATTAATTACATGGAATATACACGTATCATGTACAATGCATTATCCCGACCTGGGCAATACGGAGGCCCAGGAGCGGTGCTCACATACCCATTGCTGACAAGAAATTTACCACTACAACTGTAATTCAAACACCAAAATGGGAGAAATACCTGGACGGCATTACAGCCACACAATGCATCACATGACACAGTCCACATAGATGTGGTGATATGAAATAAAATATCCATGTTTTAGTATATGTTAAATTTAAGGGTCGCGCACGACAAATAAGAACACCTTTATGTTATTAAATCATGGTTATATTGTGTGTAGATTTTCAGATTAAATACGTGTATGTATACAACTCGGTTTTGCTCAAACTAAAAATTTAATTAACAGTAATTTTACCGTGTTAAACAGGTTGAATGAAGGTCCTATCTTAATTCCATTTTTTTACTTTTATCATTTTAAATTCAGTTCACAAAAACATAAGCAGAGATATAATATTGACTATGACATGCTATTAATTTTGACACATTTCTGTTATTTTTTGGGGGAAATCATTTGGACAAACTATCAACCTTTTACCAGACCTATTCAAAATTCAGTGAAAAATGGCAAATGTGATCTAACTCTATAAAAACATATTTTCCCCCCATTTTCCGGAGCTATCTGATTGAACAACTGTGATCAATTATCTCTATAATTTTAACAAAAGTACCCATGCATTGACTGTCCCAACAGCACATTGTTGTATCACTTAAGTAAACTATACAAGCACTCCAAACCTAAATATCAACATACATAATATTAATATGGGATGGGTTAAATGAGCTACACAGAATCTCTAGTGGTTCTAGCAAGTGAGACAGAGTGACTGAGGTTTGAGTGGTCCTGCCTGAGATTCAGACAAACTGACTACAGCTTGAGTGGCCGTCTGTGAGTCAGACAGAGTGACTACAACAAGTGACTGACAGACCGAGGCAAAGGTAGCATAGAGCCAGATAGAGTCAATGTTTCACCCCACTGCCTGTAAACAACACTGAGACAAGGGTGACTGCATACACCAGTGCAGACTGCGGCAAGACATGGTTTTGTTCAATTACCTGCCGTATTCATTGTATCCATTAACAAGCGGTATTACATGCGTAAAGAAAACTAACAGATAAGTTACACAAATTTGTAACACAGACGTGACAGACACGGGTAAGCCTTCTGGCAACCATGTTCCACTCTCATGGCAACTGTTCAACTGTGTCACAACCTTTTAAGTTAATGATTCCCACACACCAAAACCACTAGTTGAGCAAAATACAACTGATTCAGTGAATTTCCTGCTAATAATATTTCTTATGTAGGACTAAAATGACATCCCACATTTCCACCAGAATGGTAATCCTGAAAGCAGCTGAACTTTGCTAACACACTGGACTGGGGTCAGTTTGAGATGACCCCTAACACAGACATTACACTATGGTCAGTTTGAGATGATCCCCTCATACAGACATCATACTGAGGTAAGTTTGAGATGACCCCTCACAGACATCACACTGAGGTCAGTTTGAGATAACCCCTCATACAGACACCACTCTGAGGTCAGTTTGAGACGACCCCTTATAGTGATCACATGTAAAGCACAGAGGATCTTATGTCCATACAGGGGTGTGTACTGTAATTACCAGTACAGTTAATCTGATGACAGTCACTAAGGCTGTCTGGTGTGGCTGGACAGGGAAGGGCAGGGGAAAGCACCCCTTTCACCTGTCTGCCAGGCCCTCCTTGCCATTACCAGTCAACAAACACAGGTAATTGATACGTAAATAAAATTTTACATTTACACAACTAGTGGTGTGATCCAAAACAACAGAGCATGCATGAGATCATGAGATCATGATCTGCCACAGCAGATGATGGTTTCACAGTTTCCTAAATAACTGTAGGACACAATTTTCACTTTGAATTTAATTCTTTCAAATGACGCACGTTTACCAGCTATTTTAGTTTACTCTGTAACAACAGGATTAAAGACACAACAACAATGTAGACTTAATACTTGGTACTGCTGAAATTTCAGCGGTGTTATCTTTAAAAATGCTGACAAATTCAGATCTGAGCCCCCAAAATACCTCCAGATTGACCGACCACTCATGAGCCAATGCAGAACATTTTTAATAAACGCAGCACTACTGATCACACCCGGGCTACTTTTTAGCACTTTGGTGCATACATCAACGACATTAACACCTGTGTTTCTCCTTAGAAGTGGATACTAAAAAGCTGTACATGTTATATAATAGGATATTTCTGGACATCTGGACAGGTGTGAAATTCTTCTGGTGTGTTTGTACCTACCTGTGAAGGTATGCTGGTACACAGGCATGCAGCTGTGCTTTTTACCAACACGATCATATTTCATACATAAAGAAATGCGTGCACTGATAGATAGAATCAGCCGCTCCGCCAGAGTACCGACTGTGTTCATTAAATGACTCTTGTGGTAGTCCAGTTATTTTCAACTTTGACCTGGGGCGTATAGCTAGTAATTTCACAGCTGCTTTGTGGGTTATCTTGTGGCAAGTCTATAATTAAGATACTGTGATAGCAAGAAACAGTGGATAGGGGTGCAGTTTTTCTCAATGGTCCCCCAGTGATATGATAGTATTTATAGCAAGTTTGTGGCATTCCACTTTGCGATTGTGAGACGCTATCAACAGGGGGGATCAGACAATTACTTATGAGCCAGAGGGGCATAATGCCGAAACCTACAAGGCCCTAGTTATATACCCCATTGGGGTGAATACATCAACATGGCTCAATATAATGTAACTTATACAGTAAATGGTCCAATGAACTGACACATCTGATTATGGACAATAGCTACTACCTTTGTAACAAAGTCAACAATGTTAAATATAGAGTAGATCCCCCAGCCACCTTACTGCCTCATTAATTACCCAACTCTCCCACCCTCAGTCTCTCTGCCCAGACTACTACAACCCCAGGCATTCTATAAAGTATAAAAGTCACCATTTTGTAAAAAATACCATAATTTATTAGGAATGTCCAAAAATGATTGAGCAGTATAATTTGTTAAGTGTGATGACAAATGAGACTGTGATCACAAATGAGACTGTGATCACAAATGAGACTGTGATCACAAATGAGACTGTGCTCACAAATGATACTAAGATCACAAATGAGACTGATCATAAAATTAAATGAGACTGATCATAAAATTAAATGAGACTGAGATCATAAATAACTATGATCACAAATGAGACTGATCTTAAATGAGACTGACTGTGATCACAAATGAGATGGTGATCTCAAATGAGACTGACTGTTGACACAAATGAAACTGTGATCACAAATGAGACTGCGATCTCAAATGAGATTAAGATCACAAATGAGACTAATACAAAAATGAGCCTGTGAAACATTCAGCTACAGGTGCGGCACACTGCGGCACACTGCGGCACACTGCGGCACGCTGCGGCACGCGGCGGCACACTGCGGCACACTGCGGCACACTGCGGCACAATGCGGCACATTGGGGTACACAGCGGTACGCGGCGGTACGCGGCGGCACACTGCGGCACACTGGGGTACACAGCGGTACGCGGCGGCACACTGCGGCACACGGCGGCACACTGCGGCACACGGCGGCACACTGCGGCACACTGCGGCACACTGCAGCACAATGTGGCACACTGCAGCTTGATGCAAGCATGTTGATGTTATATGTAAAAAAATGGGCCAAGAGGCCCTGAAGTCCTTTAGACTAATACGTCTATATGTGACCCCGGCTGACAAATGAGTGATAAGTCAGAAAAATTGTAACATTGTTTTCTTACATTCTTGTAAAGGTTTGGTAGGGTGCTTTACACAGTTTCACAAATTATGACTGCTACAAAAATTGGCGAAGTTATGGAGCATTGAACATGGTAGGGGGTCAAAAAGTGAAAATGAAGAAAACGGCTGTTAAAGTTTTATATTATATATGCAAATGGATTGCATGGAAATATTACATGCACAACATTCAAATGTGGCACACAGTATGTATGTTATGTTGCAATGGTACACTGGAAGTACAAATGTGCTGCTACACAGACTTAGCAAGTTATGCCAGATTATGTCTTTATGTAAAGAGGACAGATTATTTGATAGCAAAAGGTAGACTAAAGAAAATAAAAAATGACGAGGCTAATGCAGAGTTAAGAGAATTTGCTAGTGGGTATCAATGCTTTATAAAACAAATATCAAAATGCTACCATAAACAGTTACATGAACACTTGCGCAACCTAAAACATAGCAAGCCTGCAGAATACTGAGATATACATAATAAAGCAAGTAACAGCAGTAAAAAATGTGGAAATATTTCACTGGATAAGTATATGAACCACTTTGAAAAACTTGAAAGTGAAACTGCAGCTAATGAGATACCTTTTGATCCAAGAAAGATTTCCCAGTCAAACAAACACATAAACAGACCATTCACACAAAATGAGGTGCAAATAAAAAACAAAAAGGCATGTGGTATTGATAATGTTATAACTGAATACTTAAAAAAACAGGGCCAGGCTGTGTCAGCCTTCTTCTCATGTGATGTAGAGGTACAGCAAGGCGAAAACTTGTCTCCTTTGTTATTTGCTATTTACCTGAATTTTGAAAACTGTTAGTCATAATTATAAGGGACTTGACATGGCAGCTGGTGAAATTTACAACAACCTTAGTGATGATGATGATGTAGACATTTGCTTTAAAATGTATGTTCTACTATATGCTGATGACACTAGAATGATTCAATCAAATACAGATTTCTTGTGTATAGCGGAACTATGTCAACTCTTCTAATGGCTGACATTTGGTTGTTTCAATTGTCAACTACATTGTAAATCTGTAATTATTAGTCTATATTGATACAATTGATTTGCATAGTACCACGTCTACACAAGGCATGGCATGTGTAAACAGAACAATAGAATGCATTTGATATCAATAAAGTGTAGGATATTTCATTTTATAGTTGTCCAGAATATTAATTTTCTATGTTTGTCACCTACATGTGACAATACATCTTTAACCAATAGACACCACAGTCACACCATTTTATAATAATTAAATGAACATCAAAATAAACACAACTTGCAATTATAGAAAATCAATAGTTTTGAAGATACAGTTTAAAAGCTGCAGGCAACTACGTTTAATAGGGGTCCAATGTATCTGCTCTGCCTGTGACCAATTAAAGATTTAGTCAATGTCTCAAGGGAACAATGCAGAGTGCAGTTTCTGGCACAATACACAACATCTACTGTTGGGGGTGGTCTCAAGGGCCCTTCTCAAAACCACATGACTAGATAATGTAAAACGTTTGCACTTTGGGGGCCCCTGAGGTGCCCTTATATTGATTCAATGAAATACAGATTTCTTGTGTATAGTGGCAGCACCCTAAGATACATCTACGCTAAATTAAAAAAAAAGTTGCTGAATAGTTTTTGAAAAAATAGGCAAAATGTGACAAATTACCAGCTTGTTGGGCCCTTGGTGCCCTTACGGGGTCCTTAGAATGATTCAATCAAATACAGATTTCTCGTGCATAGTGGCAGTACCCTAAGAGTAAGTAAGTAAGTAATTCATTTATTTCCAACATTCAACATTACACGTCACAAGTAAACAAATACAATGTTGAATGTGGAAAGGGGGTGAACAGAAGTACAATACTTATCAGTGGTTCACCCCCAACCATTTTACTTGCTTGCGATGTAAATACAATATGTTTTTATAAAGTAAAGATTTACCAATCAAAAAAAATTATTGTACACGGTGCCTACAACATAATAAGTTTATATTAATTTTGGTTTTTGACACTCTTATAGGTCTTCATTTCTCCACATAGTACCACGATTACAATAGTGCTGTATATCTGTCAATTATAAATGATTTGTACTTGTGTTTAAACATACAAATATTCTGACACTTTCTTAGATCTTCAGGTAAACTATTCCACTGTTTGACTCCAATATTAGAGACACACATAGCCTTCAAAGTTGTACGAACGTACAATTGTTTAAATACATCTCTCTGTCTTGTTACATACCAACATTCGTTATTCGATTGAAAACAGCTTAGAATGTTTTTCGGAAGTAAATGATATTTCACCTTGTACATTGTGATAGCCGTTTTATACTCAATATAATAAAAAAACTTCATAACTTTAAGATTGACAAACAAGTTGTTTGTTTGGTCTTGAGCTTTTGCTCCATATATAATACGAATCACTCTTTTTTGCAAAACAAATATCGGCCATAAGTTAGAACGATACGTGTTGCCCCAAATCTCAGAGCAGTAGTCAATATACGGTATAGAAAGTGAAAAGTATAACAAGGATAATGACTTGACATTTAATAAGCTTCGTGCTTTGTAAATTATTGATGTTGTTTTTGCTAGTTTAGATTTAACCAATTGAATCTGTGTTTTCCAGGATAGCTTCTCATCAATTATTACACCCAGGAATTTTGTTTGGTACACTCTTTCTATGTTTTTATGATTTATGGTTATATTGATGCCTGGAGCATTTCTCTTTTTTCCAAATATCATGAAACTGGTTTTATCGACATTAAGGGATAGTTTGTTTAATTCGAACCAATATTGTAATTTCACCAACTCCTGGTTGACTACTGCGCTAAGCATATTTGGATCATCAGCACAATAGAATATGTTAGTGTCATCTGCAAATAAAATGAATTTTAATATATCTGAAACTTTGCATAAGTCATTGATATAAATCAAAAATAATTTTGGTCCAAGTATTGATCCTTGCGGTACTCCACATAATATGTTTAAAACATTAGATTTTACATTATCAATACATACAAATTGTTTCCTCTTTTCAAGGTAACTGCTCAACCAATTATTTACAACCCCACGTATACCACACAATTCTATTTTTTTTAACAGCAGATTGTGGTTTACAGTGTCGAAAGCTTTTTTCAAGTCGATAAACACGCCTACTGACGATTTATTCTTATCAATTGCATTTGCTATTTCCTCAGTTAACTCCAATAACGCCATGGAGGTTGACCTGTTTTTTCGAAAACCATATTGACTTTCATTCAGTATATCATTAAGTTCTATAAAATTATCTAACCTGAGGTCAGAGTTTTTCTAGAATTTTGGAGAACTGAGGTAATAATGACACAGGCCTATAGTTGGAAAACGCCTTTTTATCTCCAGTTTTGAATAATGGAATGACTTTTGCCACTTTCATTTTATCCGGAAATATGCCGGATTTAAAAGATCTATTACAGATCTGAGTTAATGGTTTTACAATATGAGAAATAACCTTTTTTATGATATACATGTCTATATTATCATAATCATTGGAATATTTCCCTTTAAAATTGTTAACAACACTTAGCACTTCTTGTTCATCCGTAGCACGGAGAAACATAGAAGCTTTCGTTCTGATTTGTACATCCTCGTAATTACTGGTTGCATTTAATGGTGTTTTGATTTTCTTGGCAAGCCGAGGTCCAACATTTACGAAGAAATCGTTAAAGCCATTGGCTATTTCAGATTTATCAGTAAGGATTTTATTGTCGCCGACAAATGAATCTGGAATAGATTTATAGATAAGATACGTCTATACAAAATTTTAAAAAATTTGCTGAACAGTTTCTGAGATACGGCAGCTAACGGCGGACGGTGGACAGCAGACACAAAGTGATGGCAATAGTCCCTTGGACTTTCGGCCCAAAGGACTAAAAATCTATTTAAGTATGTTTAACAGCCCACAGGCAGGCTTTGATGTTATCTGTTAAATACAGATTTAGAATGACTATGTTGAAGTTATGACACATTGGCAGACATTGAATCAGCAACAGCCTGGAGCACAAGGAAGCATTCACTGGCTGAGTTAACTGTAACACTGGTGCTGTGGTGTCTGGCCTCTGGTGTCACTGCACCATCTAAGTCTACAGTATATACACTGTGTGCTTCAGTATGACTCAGACTCGGAATAAATTTATTTGACCTATAAATACAATACATATACAATTAATAACATAAATAATAGATAAGGTCGGGAGACTCCTATTAAGATATAGGGAGGGAGGGAGGGAGGGAGGGAGGGAGGGAGGGAGGGAGGGAGGGAGGGAGGGAGGGAGGGAGGGAGGGACACACATACAGACAAGTGAAAGAAAGAGAGACAGAAAGACAGACAGATCAGTCACGACCAACAGTGACCAACATACATACAGACATGCACATACACACACACTTATATCAATAATACCACTGCTGTGATAACGTCAGAGAAAGATGTCACAACTCTTTGACGCAGTGTCAACATTTATACATCCATGCTGTACAGTGTTCTGCCCCAGTCTAAGAATGATCACTAAGCATCCACTACCGGTAGTCACCCCCACTTTTAGGGCTGCAACTCACCTAAACTCTCAGTCCCAAACAAGGCTCATAAGCTAGCCTTAATGGCTATATCTGAATGATGGTAAACACCCCCTCTTCACCCTAAAACACCCTACATAAAAGGTAACTGACGGTGCTTCACAGTGCCATAACAGAAGCCTTTCATCTCTTTATGCTCATTTAAGATATAACGTTTCAATAAAACACTCCTGTTGGTTCTATGGTGAAACCAAGAGCTCTGAACTTCCCACAGCTATTACAGGTAATGTCAACCTGAAGCAGTAGACTACTTTTATATCTTCACCTGGATGGGATAGTATATATATATATGTTATACATTTGGGGCAAAATTTTCACTAAGAGTGTAGAGTCTAACAACTCTGGCTTTGCTCCAGTTGTTGGGCACTCAGAAACAAACCCAGTTATTGTAGCATAAATAAATGAATCACCAAATAACATAGTTTTATTGAATTATAAAACTGAGTTATGTGTTACAACAATATGCGGTAGATGAAGAGTTATTCAACTGTAAATAAGGCAGTTTTGTTTGTATCAGATTAAGTTTTGCTCATCTTATTTCAGACATATTTTGCAAAGTTTTGTAGATTCCTTAGTTTGCATTCCTTATTTGGAAATAAAGATGAATAATAATATTTAGCAAAAAAATCATACCTATCTAGTGTCGATTACAACATGCTAGTTTTAATGAAATCACTGTCCAAAGCAATAAATTGTTTTTGAATGGGCATAGTTGACATTCTGCAAGAAATTACTGTGTATCTACGTAATACACCATAACACAACATGCACGATTTAATGGCCAAAGTACATTTGGTCAATCATTAAAGAATACACACTCTCAAAAGTATTAAACTGACTATACTATCTATCTAAAGTATTTATACATGACAGACTTGAACATCAAGGACTCTGATTTCAACAAGAGTTTTACTAAAGCAGGTCAGCAGACTACATCTAAGTCAAAACCAGTCCATACTGACATTAAGTGGAGTCTACATGAATAGATACAAGACATAAGTAGACCGTCACCGCAAGATTAACTAATCCCTGCACCTCAACCCATTCATACTGATCACAGCAGCCTATGATGGGATTATCTCCAAAGACTGGATGCTCCTGATGTTAATGTGTCAAGATTATCCATGAGTGAATGGAATTATTTGGAGACAAAGGTCGGCAGCATACAGGCATTAGGACTGACCACTGAAGGGCGGTCATGGTGGTCAGTTAGCGGTCAATGTGGATGTTTCTGTATGGAGGAGAAAGGCAAGTCTGGAATTACAACTACAAGCCCACAACTTGCAGCTCCACATGGCCGCACATTACAGTTCCACATGGCCGCACATTAGTTCCACTTGGCCGCACATGAGACTGTCCTGTCCACTGAGACAGTCTCGCTCACTGAGACTGTCTCTGTCATGGTCTCCCTCAGTATCTCAGTGGAGACGATGTGACTTGATTCAAGAGACAGGTGTTGACAGCACACAATGTTGTTTACATGGTTGTCTTTGTAGGGCTATAATTGCATCCAAATAGTGTTCAACCTCCATGAAATTGCTCTTGTATTTTTTTACACAGGCAAATGTATGCGTGTCGCATATAGATCTACCCTGACAGCCATACTTGAGAGGCGCAATTTGTCAGCGATTCCATCAAGTGCTGTGTAAGGTTCTCTCATGTTTTTGTGTAACTTGTCAATCCCGAGACACTGATCACTCCAACTCAATGTTACACTTCAACGCCTGTAGCCCTGATTTACTCAAACCCAGTGTAACACTTCAGCACTTGCTGCAAGATTTATTCAAACACAATGCAACACTTCAATGCCCCCTGCCCTCATTCACTCAAACACAATGTAGCACTTCACCATGACATCCGAGATCACTCATGGATGTCATGTCAATCCCAACTACTTTAAAGCGACCTCACCTGTTCTGTTACCCGGAATTACCCACTCAAGTCAGGGGTGGTAGAAGTATTTGTAGGAAGTTTGCTGAATTAGCTGTACTTCATCCCACTTGCTGTATTGACTGTGGGAACCAGGAACTTGCTGTTAGCCCCATCTGCCTCCGTTGTAGCTGGTGTTTACTATTTGAATTTTTTGTATACAATTTGACAGTTTCATTCAAACTTCAAAATGCAAACAATGTTTTTGTGTTTATTAAATACACTTTGGTGTGCAGTATACCTTTAACTGATATATTTATTAAAACTTTTAAGAACATCATATATTATTATATTATATTAATCTAATTAGCAGTCGCCTTGACAACTGCAACTCACTCCGAAACAATACTGCTAAAAAGGACTTAGCTAAAGTCCAATGTATACAGAATTGTTTAGCACGTGTGGTATTAAAAGCACCTCATTTCTCACCATCTCTACCCCTACTTAAACAGTTACATTGGCTTCCATTTGCATATCGAATACAATTCAAATTAGCCACTATCACATATTGTACCTTTTCTACATAACACCCATCCTATTTGTTTAGTCTCCTTCGTTTTTACGATATCCACAGGAATCTCAGATCATCTGTTTCATAACTTTTTGTTCCGAAAACCAAGCTTACTATTGGCAAACGTGCTTTTTTTGTAGCTGCACCGACAATCTGGAATCAACTCCCTATCACTTTAAAATCATCTGAGACTACAGCTACCTTTTGTAAAAAAAATTATTTGAAATTGCATTCCCACCCTAACCTCTGGCAGTCCCTTGCTCTAATGACGACTCTTGCTTGTCCACGTTGAAGTTTTTGCCCAACGATTCTTGTATGTTGCGCCTCTGAGCTCAGATTGCTGGGGATATAGGCGATATATAGAAGTTGATTATTATTATTAGTAAATATTTATAAAATTAAAATTGGAACAGACACAGTAGGTTAAAGAACTTTGCAGCCATGATGAGTTTAATGTGCATTTCTTATGCCAGAGATATTATCTATAACCCCATCACATGCACACAAAGCATAGCCTTCTTCAGGTATACCACCGGGGCGACTACCCTCATCTTGCTGAGGATACAGCAATGAGAACAGTGGCAGTAACTAGCAGGAAAAAGGGCAAACACGTCTCTAAAACTACCCTGCACCATGGGTATATAAAGTGTGAGTAAAACTGTCAAGCTGCTCTCAGCCACGAAGCATCAGCCCAGTCCACCCAATAAAGCATGTTTTATGTCTCTCAGACAGGAGAATGTCACAACAGCTCCACCTGGCTTAGCCAATGTGTCATATTTAAACCTTGTAACAAAACACTAAATTGTAGAATGCCTTTAGGGCTCAGATGCCAGTGTCTGTGTACAAGGTGTCTACATGACATTTACTGCTACAGTTGGAATCAGTAACTATAGTAGCAGTATTGGTGTTAAAATAGCAAGGTCGCCTCCTATAGTTCTTCACATAAGTGCAGGTATACAAACATAAGTCCTGTGGGAGCAAGCGTAGTATTGTCTTGTTCAGTAAATATATACCGCCATGCAGAGTATAACGTAACTTTCTGAGTACATATTTCAAGCACAAGTACATTCCAGCAAATCTGGTTTGTCTAGGAATATATTCCTGTGAATGTAAGGAAAGTCCCGCAAACACAATGGCAGTCCTGCAAATATATGGACATTCCTGCAAATTTAAGGGTAATACTAAAAATGTATGTTTAAGGACAACCCTATAAGTTTAAATACACAAATGTGGTTAACTAACACCAACAGTACAGAAAACAACATCTTGTTGCTTCTGCTGCATCATAACCTTCTACAAAGTCAAACATCAGTGAGGTCAACCATCGGTGAGGTGAACCATCAGTTAGGTGAACCATCAGTTAGGTGAACCATCAACCATCAGTTAGGTCAACCATCAGTGAGGTCAACCATCAGTGAGGTCAACCATCAGCGAGGTCAACCATCAGCGAGGTCAACCATCAGTTAGGTCAACCATCAGTGAGGTCAACCATCAGTTAGGTCAACCATCAGTTAGATGAACCATCAGTTAAATGAACCATCAGTGAGGTCAACCATCAGTTAGGTCAACCATCAGTGAGGTGTACCATCAGTGAAGTGAACCGTCAGTGAGGTCAACTGTATGTGGTCATGAGGTGAACAAGTGTGACTTACTTGGGATGTTGGCGAAGCAGATTTCCCTGAGGGCCATGAACTCATCCTCAGGGCTGATGTCTGCACTCCCAAACTCCTCCCTCTCTGGCCACACTTCCCTACATCAGGAACACACACAGGTGTCATTGTGTGGTACGTAGGCCTCTGAGCACAATAAAGAAAACGAGAGAGAGAGACAGACAAACGTAGCTAGACATAGAGACAGAAAGAAAGAGTCAGACTTACAGAGAGACAGACAGAAAGAGCATGACAGAGAAAAAGGCAGACAGACGGACGGACGGACGGACGGACAGAGACAGACAGAAAGAGAGACAGACAGACAGAGAGACGGACACAGACAGACAGACAGACAGAGATAGACAGACAGACCTTGCTGCGCGGAAGAGTGCGACGGCCTCTCCTGGTTGGTTGGCCCTCAGCCCTTCCTGGATGCGACGCATCGCATTCACTCTGAAACACACAACCAGCTGTGGTAACCAACTGACTGACAAATATGTTACTTCTTGAGATGACACCTTGTATTAAAGTCTTCACCAGCCCTTAACAAACCTCCACAGAACAGTTATCTGTGGTCCTAGTCCTTCACAAACTATCCCTTATAAATCTGCTAACATAGCGCCTTTTATCCAACTCCTTTGATGATCTGCTATGTGTCAACTTCAAATGTTTATTGCTATGATGGCAGTGGCAGTGAAAGTCAAATATATGAGGAACAGGAAATATTTATTTGTACCAAAATACAACAGTATAATTGTTACGAAAACAAAAACCCATACGATATACTGTAATGAAAAAGTGGTATGTATATAATTATGGTAAGCAAAGTAAAAAAGATTGTCATAATAAGGGACGGGAGACTCCTACTAAGACTAAATATAGTCGCTCTTGTAGGAGCCATCCTACATGACATGAACTTAGTGAATTTTGATATTAGAAGAAAAAACAAAACAAATTAACAGAACTATCTATAAAAAACTTCATCCTGGAAATTTACAACAAATTCATGTGAACACTGTCACTTTATTCTCTTTCCCATTGAGATAGTTCTGACTTCCTGATTGTTGTAAGCTGTTTGTTATGTCCCGCATAATCACACTAAGCTGTACATCAATATCATAAAAATTTCTTTACATATTGTAATAACACAAACATGTGCTGTTTAGATGTGTATGTACATTAGTTATTACACAATGTTTGAGGACTGTTTACAAGGACTTTTTTTATCCAATTCATTTGACCTTTTTAGCTCTTAAAACATATTATTACCCCTCACAACATATATTTCAATGTCACATTAAAAACACTTATAGAAAGCCTTGATGTTATTTATGTGTTTCCCTTCAGTGTTACTGTGCACCCAAACTCAGCCAGTGAAGGACATCCTGTACTGCCAACCTCCATCCTGAAAGCAACTTGGTGATAAACTGTCAACTCAATTTGCGAAGTGAGCCAAGATGGTTGGATTGACTGACAGAGTGAGTCACTACATTGTGCGCTAGGACAAACAAAGTGAACCATGTAACAGGAAGCAGGATAGCTTACATGAGGGAGACACTGAATCTACCCCCCTTCCCTGGCAGTTCTACATCTTGGGTCTGGATAGTCATGAAGAGGGGTAATACAATTAGGGGTGTAGATTACACAGGAAACACAGTTGGACATTTCTGGGCACCTGGGAAATGTAGGATGAAGGCTGATCAATATAGACTGCTTGACAGTCAAACATGTGGGCAGATGGATGGATGGATGGGCGGATGGATGGACGGACAGACAGACAGACTGCCATCTATCCAGCCTGACAAACAGACAGAGACATGTCTGCATTTGCACACGTACACACATACACACACACCACACTCCGATGTGCTGACAGACATAATATAGATCAACAAAATATAAATCAGCACGTTTTGTTTTCATGCATCAATAACAATGCCACATTCACCAATAAAAACGTAAAACTACTGAACACTGAGAAAAACAACAACTGTTGATTATGACATTCTCTGGAAATGAGAAGTACACAAATAACACACAACATATGCCAGTGCAGCCCGCCTCTGGGGACTGTCTTCCACTGAAGACATATTGCCTGACAAATCAGATTATCCAAGCAATCTACTTGTAGCTGAATTAAGTGACTTTATCAGGAGATGATCCAAGTGCATCAGTGTAGACATCTCTCACAAGAAACTGCTGAATGTAGCCGGGATAAACCAAATCATAGATGCACTAGGTATTGGTATTAATACAATTATAAGTAACAATAGACAGAATTAAGTCCAGTACTTTATCTGATTCGCAATGATACTGCCATGGGATCAAGATATAATCAGTGCCTCCATCTGGTGGCTGAATACACAGTATTTATATGAGAATCCATGTTTAACCAGATTTGATAAGATCACCATCTAGAGTCAACTCTTCACAGCAAGTGGACTAGGAAGCTGTTGGACTGATGAGAATCCAACAACGTTTGTATCTCTGTATAAACCATTGAGTGGACAGAAGATTGGGTTTCTTGGTTGTTGATATTGTACAAGTTTCTTGAGAGGTAACTATGCACAATCCTTCTGATAGACAGACAGACAGTATTTATTTATGATTTTATTTCATATATTTGCCAGTTTTTGTCTTTAATATTCACGCCGCTATCATTTACATGATCTGTAGATAATTTGTTGCATTCGTTTATTGTTGTCTGTATGAATACCTCCCGATATCTAATCTACAATATTCCTACACTAATTGTGTCCCTTTCTTCAAACATATTCCTTAACTATTAAATTGTTATACATATCAGCAAAAAAAAACATGATCTAATAAAAATGTACAAACCAATAGAATGTAGCACTGACATACAAATGCACTGACAGCACATACAGATAACAGACACGCATACACACGCACACACATACAGACACACGTAAACAGATGAGATAGTTATTATTGCTGTTAAATGGACCTACATAACTATTAACGTAAATGGGGTGGATATTTTGTCTTAATAGGAGTCACCAACCCCATCTGGAAAAAATTATGACTCATTTACTTGTTATTGGTAAATTAATTAATATGTATGATGTATGATATGTGTATCTATGTTTATCAATGCATATTACGTGTACAGTACCAAGAAGAAGAATGATATTATGTACATAGGGTCAAATAAACTTTCTTTCTTTCTTTCTAAAGGAAGAACATGTTATTTCCATCATAATACTGAATAAAGCAAAACAAATTTTGGAACAAAAATAGTTACGGCTGTGCAAGATTGGTACCAAAACTGCTTCTTGTTTGGAAGGCAAATATATGACAGATTTCTCTTGAATCAACAACGTGCCGATACAAAGCTGAACATATCACCGCACCTCTGCAGGTCAACATCGATCTCGGAGGCAGCATCAAACGGGGTCACTTCCTGTGGGATTTCTCCCCTCCCTTGGAAGATGGCAGACAGCTCGCTGCTGATGTTGTCCCAGAGTTCCTCTAGTTCCTCTTCTGACGGCTCTGTCACTCCATTTGAATGCGCTGACGCTGAAAGTATTTACATCAACATTCAAAGTGAGGTGATACGCTGGTCGAGTGGTTAGAACAATGGGTGATTGAATGAGGAGATCAGAGTTTGATGCTGCCGTCCAATCACATCACGTTTACCATGAATATGACTTGGTGAACTCGAGAGTTGAGAAGCAGCCCGACCTCACCACTGTCTTGTAAATGTATTCACCTGGGTCACAAAGTCCTATTTATACTAAACACGTGCCCGTTGGAACGCAGCAGGAATCCACCTGCAGTCATTTTTAAAGCTGCTGCCACTTGCTCTGAAATGGAGTAAACGCCCTGTCAAAGGCAGACACCGATGCTATAAGTGACTTGTCGCAGCCAAGTGGGTATTACGTCGCAATTTGGTGAAATTTAGTTTTCCACCTTTTTCGATTCTACAGATCATGAGCTTTAAAACCCCATTTGTTAAAATATCTTCAGTGTTTTTTTATATATACTGCAAAAAATTAAAACAAACTTTTAATGTTTGTCAAGAAAAATAAACTGGACATTGGAAGATGATTTTATAAGGTATGCATTTCTGCAGAAATAACACAATCGATGGAATATGAGAGCTATTTTTGGCTTGTGTCCAAAATAGACTGGGGTGTGACTTAATACCCATTTCGCTGTGGCGGGCGAGACATACGAACATACAGTATTATTAGTATTTAAGCAGGCTGTAACGGCCATATTGGAAGAGTGCAGTGGCCCAATGGCCGGAGTGAACTCTTATTCAAAAGGACGCAATTTGATTCCTCTTCCTGCCATTTTGAAGCTTGTGCAACTTTTTATCATTCCATGTTCACTAAACTGTCTCAATGATTACCTGGCCACAGACAGTGGTTGACACATAAGAATGTGGAGCGCAGTAGCACAGTGGTAAGAGCTCCAGACTCTTGACAGAGTGAACGCAGGTTTAAATCCTGTGCGGCGGTGTCGAACCTTGGGCAAGTTCGTTTACTCTACATTGCTTCAGTTCGCTCAGCTGTATGAATGAGTACCTGGCTATAGACAGTGGTGGATATTTGTCTACGAATAGTCTTCGCGCATTAATTGCAGCATGGCTGAATGCTTCCCAGAGAAGTCGAGATGGTGTTCGATCGAACAGGTCTGCCAGGGAGTAAAGTGTAAAGCACTTTGAGCAGTCCTGAGGACTGGATACTGCGCTATATAAGAACTTACCTTTACTTTTTTACTTTATAAGAATGTATTTGTTGTAAAAAACAAACAATTACATATTTGCAATGTGAACAACACTATAAATTTATTAGTATAATCACAAAGTGTCAATGTGGAATAAACGGTTGATTTGCCTGGAAGTCTCCATAAATCATCACTAATTGTGCACACGGAGTTGATCAACACAAAGTGCATGACCTCAAATTTGTCAATGGAGAATCACCAAAACCAAACACTTTAATTGTGATTTATTAAAATCTGCAATTTCTGTATTCATTTTTTTTATCGTACGGTATGCTTACAAAATATTGTGTTACAAAAATTCTGTTTCCAGTGTGAAAATGACAAAATGGTGACACCAGATGGTGGAAATTACGTGTATTTTACTGTTTCTACTGTGCTCCACTACGTGATGATTCATTTCCGTTTAAAAAATAAACATGGCGCCATTTACACGCATGTCACTCTGGATTAGAAGGCACAATTTTGCCAATTATTTACGGCTACCAAGTATTTAAAACTATTTCACATTGGAGAGATAAGTTAGAAGACAAACGATCTGAATAACAATTGTGTCAAGACACAGATAAAGCCATGCCATCCTCTGCATACATTCAAGTTTACTTCAGCCGGGATGACAGTCATTGTAACTGAAGCTAACTGGATTATACATCCACGTGATGGTGATTTTGGGGTTAAAAGGCTGTGGATGCAGGTGGAACTTTCCTTCTCATATTGTCAATGGTTGACAGGGAATTACAATAAATGATGGATCCAGTGATCAGTTTTAGTCACAAACCGACATCAGACCCGGCTGGAAAAGGGGGGTGTCCGCTAATTAGGGCATGTACGCTAAAAAGAATGAATACGGTATGTTCTTTTGGCCATATTTTGATGGCTTATGACAAAAGAAATAAATGTTGTCACAACCGAGTTAGATTAGAGGAGCTAAACTCTTGTCATGGTCATGAAATGTTTGACAACATTTGAAGGGATTCAGGACAAAATGTGATAAACACCATATCTGAAATGTAGTCCAAACAAGGATTAAACACTTGCTCTTTACTGGGTAGACAGCCTTCCTACATTACACCCTGCTGTGGAACTCCGTGATCATTGCCAATGCTACTGATGCTGAATACATCGATATCTGACTCAAAATTAACGGAAAACAATCTCAATTAAATCTGCCAAATGCTACGCGATGTCGGAGTTCATTTTGATAAACGCACTTTAACTTCCTTCCAAATAAACTCTCTTAATTCACAAACAAAAACCGCTTTTGTTAGAAGGGGAAAGCATATGTATTCTTGACCTTTATAGAATCTAGGTCACCAATTTGATCTGGCTAGTTAGTATAAAAGAAGGATCTGATCAATGTAAACGAAAGGCCTAGGAGAAGCAAGTTCTGCGGACGGCTTTGGAAAGCCTGCGCGTACGAGTGGTTGGGTGCTTTTGGCATGGTTGGGTAGTATAGGGTTAAACATGTGTTGAACTACGATACTATCTCATTTATACAGAAATGCAATAAATCCTCAGAAAACGACATCCACAAAAGAGCATTTGTTTTCAAATGTGATAAGTGCCATCCTGCTTTTTTATGATAATGTGAAATATCCATTTTCAACCAGTGAATGCCGCCTTGCCACTTGTGCAGCTATGCGAGTTGTAGGGATATACTGCGTTTTGATCTGGAACAAATATTTCAGAGCTTGCTACCATTCTCTGTGATTGTGGATTTTTTATATATACCAGCATCATTTACAAATTTTATAAAAACTTTCAGGTTGAAACACAAAAGTGACTTTTTCTCAAAACCAAGAAAATTTATATATCGCGATTTGCTCTGAAACAGTTCAGTTGTTTATACAGAAGGATAGTGGTTTATAACTGAGACTAGAAAGATGAAGAAGAGCATCCTTACATTTCTGTTTTTTCTTTCGGTGCCCACCGTGGTGCTTCTTACGCTGTACCACCAGGTGGCCACGGCTCTTCGAATACGACTCGAGCATCTTCACAAATAGATGGGTCGCTTCAACCAGGTCCTTCAAATAGGTCCTTTAACACATAGAAATACTGCTTCACAAATTGGTCTATACTACAAGTTCGTGTTTCAACACACATAAAAACACTGCTTCACAAATTGGTCTATACTACAAGTACGTGTTTCAACACACATAAAAACACTGCTTCACAAATTGGTCTATACTACAAGTACGTGTTTCAACACACATAAAAACACTGCTTCACAAATTGGTCTATACTACAAGTACGTGTTTCAACACACATAAAAACACTGCTTCACAAATTGGTCTATACTACAAGTACGTGTTTCAACACACATAGAAATACTGCTTCACAAACTGGTCCATACTACAAGTAGGCATTTCAACACACTTAGAAACACTGCTACACAAACTGGTCCATACTACAAGTAGGCATTTCAACACACTTAGAAACACTGCTATACAAACTGGTCCATACTACAAGTAGGCATTTCAACAAAGATATAAACACTCAGATACACAAATCTGTCCATAAAACAATTAGTCCTTTTCCTTTAGCAAGTAGGTCCTTTAACATGGATACAAACATATCTTCACAAGTAGGTCCTTTTGAAAATTTAGCATGAATACAGGCACACTTTCACAAGTAGGTACTTTAACATGGATAGACACACTTTTACAAGTAGTTCCTTTAACATGGACACAAACACACCTACTTTGTTACTCTACTTGAGTAGTTTTTTCTAGTAACTAACTATAATGAAGTACAATTTGTGCCAACTACTTTTACTTGTAACAAAGTAGTTTTCCTAAGGTAATGCTACTTTCAACTGTGTTACTTTCATCTACTTCACTCTATAATTTCATAACATTTTATCTTAACATCGTCTGGTGGCATTCCACCCGTCAGCGACATTTCATAAAACGGATTTATTTAAAAAAAATGGGCGCTATGGCAAACTATGTCAACGCGGTAATATCTGTCACTTGTTTTGTTTGACAATGGTCAATTAACTTTAGACACAGTAAATGTGGAGCTAGTGTTTGTTTTGAGCCGACGTCAATTGAATCGTGTTTCCCTTCTGCCGGTCTTAACTTCTGCGAAACGGCGCCTCCAGCAGGTTCGCCTGACTTCGGCGACTGCAATTTAAATTCACAAATACACCTTGCTTAAGAATCGGAAAAATGTGTTTTACTTCAGCCTAGTAGGGAAAATCAGTATGCTAACGTTGCATCGCAAATATTAGCTTTTCGCAGCGATAAACACAAAGCTACTGGTGTGCCAAAATATGAATTCGTCAACCGCATATGAAACAATGATTCACGATGTTATTCAGCACGGTAAATGTGCGTTCTAAGTTAGTATTTTGATGTTGATTGAAAGGTGAAGTTAAGCCAGGAATACACGTAAATAAAAAGGGTTGGAATCTCGATAAACCAAAAAGCTTTCTTGTCCACCTGCCATCTAGAGTTACTTATCTGGGTGGCAATCTTGTTAAATCTTATTAGATCAATTGTGAGCATATTCATTATAGTTTTAAATCTTTAGTCAACTTTAGCACTGCATTTGTCATCTCATTTGCTTGTTTGGCTGCTGAGTGCCAGGTTATTATTTTAGATCTTATTACGTCTGCGGTACCATATTATCGTTCAGTTCACCATGGTTTGTTGGTCCCTAGTCCACTACAACATTCGTGAATTTTATTAAGTTCAACAGTCAACAGTGTGTGACATTTAAGGGTAGCTACGAATAAGGTGGTTTTGGTTTTGGGCAAGGATATCTGACTTCACTGACTGTTGTTCAGGTATTAGCATTTTTCAAGACGCTTTGAAAAATGCTCAAACCTAGTCCCATCTCACAAAAGTCATTGCAGTCAGATTTCCTTGCCCCAAACCACCTTATTGCACAAAGAAGTATTCTAGGTGATGATTCTTGACAACTGCATGATCACACATACAGTTGTTAGCTCAGAATAATTGTCAAGGATGCATGCCCGTCTGTCACACTAGAAACGTTCATTGCCATGGTAATACACAAGCAACTGAGCCCACACATATCAAATACTATTCATTTAACTAATCAGTACTCCAAAGTTTGGTAAGATACATTCAGTATTAACAGAGATATGGCCGTTTTCTGGTAGTGGCTACCCTTAAATATTATGCACATTGACATTGGCTGGCATCTTAATAAGCTTCATAAACAGCGTATAAACAGCACGGTCTGCACAGTCTGTAGCTTCGATGGCATTCTGGGTGCAGTGTGACGTAGCACCCCTTGTTGCTGATACAGGAACACATTTCCGTGCCCCGTCGTCGAATTTGCGAAAACGTAAAATAGAGATTTCTATAGAACATTATTCACATACATTATTCAGATACGTTGGACATAAGTAATTATTTTCACACTGCCTTCATCTTTTGTTCGCTGATGCTGTCATGTATGTTGGTTAGGCCTACTTGCCTGACAGTGAAAAAAAATCTTTCCGTTCTACTTTTACTGCAAGTACTTTTGAAAAGTAGTTTTACTTTTTATTCATGTAGGTTTTTTAGAAGGTACTTTAACTTCTACTCAAGTATAAAATTAAAGTAATTCAGTCACCACTGCAAATAGGTCCTTTAACACAGCTTCACAAAGATACACCCACCTCGACTGTTTGGTCTCATCAAAGTCCTTGAGAAGCATCAGGAAGATGTCTCTGTACTCGAGCATGTAGAAGACATTGCCTGCAAGCAGAGAGACCGGCTGCGGGTCAGCTGGATCACAATTTAAATACATAAAAAAAAATCTTTCCAAAACTAACATCACAAGGTAGAATTTGTTTGAAATAATCATATCGTTCTGTTGGCAGCTTTGTGTGTTTGACAAAACTGACATAATTCTTACAGCTACAGCTATGTAGCTTTCATCCTGTATATACATTCATACAGAACCCAGTGGCTCCAATGATACAGTGTATGTACATTCATACAGGACCCAGTGGATCCAATGATACAGTGTATGTACATTCATATAGGACCCAGTGGCTCCAATGATACAGTGTATGTACATTCATACAGGACCCAGTGGGTCCAATGATACAGTGTATGTACATTCATACAGGACCCAGTGGGTCCAATGATACAGTGTATTACACTGTCTACACTGCCTGCTCAGCGTCTCTCACACGCCCGATTGGGAAACAACTGCAGCCGCTGGGAGCAAGATCCAGTACTCTGTGAGTCCACGACAGGTTACACTTTCACCCCCTGTGTGGGATCTTTTACTTCCCCTGTAGTGTTCCTGTACATTACACACCAGGTAGAAGGGACTACTGGTTTTTAGTGTCTCTTCCGAAAGACGCAGGCAACGTGAGGTGAACGAAATTGCCTAAGTTTCAAAATGGCGGCAGATTGAATCGAACCACCATCCCCTCGATCGACATTCCAGCGGTCTACCATGCGACCACCACTCCCCACACTTTCATCATGTTAACATCGCAGTCTCACCGACTATTGACACACGTTCTTGTTGTTAACTGCTAGTAGTAAATTCTATGGATTCAGTTAATCTTCAATTACAATAATTACGGCAATCCTCCATTTACGTAAGTATATGACATTATATTCAACAATGGTTACAGACGACACCGTTTTAACTGCTGGTTGTAACAATATTATGTCGTATAATTTTGTCTCTAACAAACACTTGTGATTCTGACCCACAGCTACAGTCACAGCTGTGGACCTGGCGCACTCACACGTCACCCGTCACAGAGACTGGGTATCAAGTCTCACAGGCCTATTCTGTACGTGAGCTAAAAATAGCCATCCAGGCCATGTCCTATCAATTTTGTGATTTTACATAAATGCGTACCTTACAAACTCATCTTTCAATGTGCAGTTTATTTTCCTCAACAAATAATGTAAAACTAATAAAATACATGAATTTATGAACACATGGATAGAAAAACAATAGAAATTGAGGGTCAAAATGACCGAGTTTCTCCAAACATTGCTTTTTTCAAGTTCACTTAAATTTTAGCAATAAATCTCAAACTATTGAAGATATTTAAACAAATGAGGTATCGTTTTAAAGCTCATGGTCTGTGGAATCGCAAAAGGTACAAAACACCATTTCACAATGTTGCGCCTTAATACCCGCTGTGCTGCGGCATGTCTCATGTTTGGTTGATGATTTCTTACTTTTCATGACGTTAACACTGTCCCTAAGCTGGGGGTCGTTTGTCTTCTCCATAGCCAACATTGTCTGCAGAAGCTCGTGGTACGCATCCAACGCCAAGTGCAACCTGGTGGCACAGAGAATAACTACAGACCATCAGCAATATCTGGTATTTCAAATAAAGCAACACACCGCAATGGCAGTGTGTAGTCGGATACATAAAAGTAAGTAAGTAAATTCTCAGCTGTCCGAAAACTTTACAGAACAAAAACAATTGTTTTGTCATCTGAAAATACACTGTCCTTACGTACTGTGCATAATGTACATACTGTATGTACTTTACGTATTGTACATACTGTAAGTACTGTACATACTGTATGTACTGGGCATATTGTATGTACTGTATGTACTGTGCATAATGTACATACTGTACACAATGTATGTACTGTACGTAATGTATATACTGTACGTATTGTATGCACTGTACATGCTGTAGATACTGTACATATTGTAAGTACTGTACATATTGTATGCACTGTACGTATTGTATGCACTGTACGTATTGTATGAACTGTACGTACTGTACATATTGTATGCACTGTACGTATTGTATGAACTGTACGTACTGTACATATTGTATGCACTGTACGTAATGTATGCACTGTACGTATCATATGAATTGTATGTACTGTAAGTACTGTACATATTGTATGCACTGTACGTATTGTATGCACTGTACATATTGTATGAACTGTACATATTGTATGAACTGTACGTACTGTAGGTACTGTACATATTGTATGCACTGTACGTATTGTATGCACTGTACGTATTGTATGCACTGTAAGTATTGTATGCACTGTACGTATCATATGAACTGTATGTACTGTACATATTGTATGCACTGTACGTATCGTATGAACTGTACGTACTGTACATATTGTATGCACTGTACGTATCGTATGAACTGTACGTATCGTATGAACTGTACGTACTGTTTGAACTGTACGTACTGCATGAACTGTACGTATTGCATGAACTGTACGTACTGTATGAACTGTATGTACATAGACATGGTAGAAATACATCTACGCATTATTTAACAGTAATTAAACATATGCATATTTAAAAACGTATCTTTACAACCTTGCTTATCCACCGTAGCTCCCTAGCGCCTTGACCCATCTGTTGACAACTGGAAAACTACTTACGGATTTTGAGATTGACCAACCCTTTTGTTTTGATGCGCCTCTGAGCTTGGTCTCCAAGGATTTAGGCGCAATAGAAGTTATCTTATTATTATTATTATGATCACTGTATTACTGTGTTGTACTAAAATAAACAGTTGGTCTTGAAGTCATAATTATTGATAATGTTGATTATTGTCCGCCCGGAATGGTCCGCCCAACTACCCCTTGACGTTTGTGATCTGTGATTTTCTGTAACTGCGCACTGCCACTACTGCCACTAGTCTACGTGACGGTATCGGATCGGCGTTGTATTATCAAAGAAGTTGTTGCGCGATACCATATGCCAGTATTCACGCTAACCAAAAACAACTCAAATGATTTAGATTTTCCTTCACTAAAATACTTTGTAACTAATTCGTAAGTTCACAAGTTTGGCTGCCACCTACAAGATGGAAAATAGTAACCTGGAGATAAGCAACCGAATATTTAAGTCGACTGATACACTAAGTGCTAATTTTTATTAAACATTAAAAACTAGAACAGGTACAATTGATAATTATCTCATTTCGTCTTTCATCCAATCTTGAAAGATTCATGAATGCACATGTTGTGTGTCACATGATAATGTGATCCACCGTTTCATATGCTAGCACCAAGTTTATGTTTTCCACGCACAGGTGACCTGCTTTACAATCATGTCGTTTTGCATAGCAGAGCATAATTTTATGATACTTTCTTATTATTTCAGTGCAGATTAGGATTAATGTTGGACCGCATTGAAAACAATTGATCTGAATCTTGTATACATCCTATTTTTCAATCTTAATTGCAATTTACACACCCCTAAAAACAAAACCAAGATAAAGCCTTGGCTGGGGCTGAATGCACGAAGGCTGCCCGAAGACATGTTGACATCAGCGAACATGATTGATACCAGCGCAAAATAAACAATACCTTTCTCTACATTCACCCCGCCTACAGCTTATTGAGCATGATCAAAGGAATTCTAGGTAGTTTGGACAAACACAAGGAGTACAGCGAGGAAGACAAGATCGTCGTTATGGCTACACTTGTAACTTGGACTTTGGTGTTTTCATTGCTACACACTGCGCTGTTTCAGTGTTTGTCCGCCATTTTCTAAACAAATTTGGCAAAAAAGTCATCGAATTAATTAATACTGACCACCTTAGCAGGGACATGTAACAAAAATATCCTGTCTGCTGTCCATGTCCACGAGGTGTCCCCTATCAGAGGGACATTAACATGGCAAACGAGTCCATACAATGACAAACTGTCCACACTTAACGGGTGTTCCCTCGTCAGAGGGTCCGCTGAAGGGAGGGACTACTGCAATGACCAATTCAGTCAAATGTGTGACTGTAGTTCAATGTTAACTGTTATTCTGGTTATTTCCCAGGCACTCTACACATGTAAGTGCCTCCTTGCCAGATGTTCTCGGTGTGTAGACCTTCTCACCTGCGTGACCAGATGACTGCCTCTTTCTTGTTGGTCAGAATCATCTCGTGGAAGGTTTGCAAGTTCATGTGGATGTTGTGGAACGACTGGACGGACATCGTCTCACTGCACACACAACATAACATTGCATAACACAACATAACACAACATAACATTACACAACATAACATAACACAACATAACACAACATCACATAACATAATACAACATAACCTCACATAACACAACATAACATCACACAACATAACATCACATAACAAACCATCAATCACATAACACAACACAACATAACATCACATCACACAATACATCACATAACAAAACACCACACAACATAACATAACAAACCATCAATCACATAACACAACATAACATCACATAACACAACATAACATCACATAACAAAACATCAATCACATAACACAACAGCACATCACACAACACAACATCACATAACAAAACACAACATCACATAACACAACATCACATCACATAACACAACACAACATCACACAACACAACATCACACAACACCATCCTCGCAAGCCAGGGCTGTTTGTCATACAAAACTAGCCCTAGCTGATCCCCTTCGCAAAGTGCGGAAGTTAGCCGAGTCAAACTAGTAATTGACTTTGCCAGTCGAGACTGCGTCACCCGTGAGAACAGCGCAAATACCTGCCCTAATTTGAAGACGGATAAACGACTTCTGGGAATCCCAATATAAAATGACCCGTTCACCCATTAGCACGAGCAGCTTAGCGGTATTGTGTATTCGAATAATTGCTTCTACTTCCTAAACACTGCATGTGACATGAGCCACGGTTGGTTGAAATTAGTGTTATTGTGACCACCTGACCTGATTTGATAGGCTGAGCTTAAATTCAGAGTTTTGCAAAGCGATCAGCCAGAGGTACTGCTGGCTGGGACTGACGTAATCTGCAGCAGCGACCCCTGGCACACGAGGATGCACAACACCACATAACACAATGCAACATCATTCAACATAATATCACATAGCACAACATGTCACATCACAAAACACAATGTAACACAATTTACACAACACAATAGGGACTAATTTGCTCTCCCTTAGTGTTACAGAAAGAATTTGGGACTGTCCAGGATTGACCTTAATTGTGAGGTTGCTGTATTACTGAGGTGGCTGTAAAGGGAGGTTTGACTGTATATATATATATGCACCAGTGCACCAGGAAGACTGGTGAGAAGCTGGATGAGATGGACCGGCCACTTGACAAGGACGAATACAAACTTGAAAAGTGAGCAAAGACGGAACAGCTCCAGAGTCATAGAAGAAGGCGACAACTGTGATGGGAGGACTGTGTGAGATGGGACAGGAGGCGATTGGGTCAGGATGAATGATGACGGACTAAACAAGTTAAGCAGTGAGTGCTAATTTTAAGTTACCTGACGAGGTCGATGCGAAAGTTGTATCTGCGGTTAAACTCCATGAAGAACCTTGTCGCCCACAGGTAGTACGTCTCGTCATTCTCCTGTGCCTTCGACCGCACCAGCACGTCCTGCCGGGGTGCCAGTAGCAATGTAGCAGTAACACATTCTATGATTTCTGCAGCATCTATTCACAACTCTAAAGTGAACACTGACACGGGGACGAACAAAGATTTGGGAAAACAGAAAACAACAATGAACCTGTTTCCATGTCATAAAGAGATGAGGAAGGTGACGGGTACGGGTCAGGGACGTGAAGACAAGTGAGTCCTTGGATCATTGAAGCAATACATAAGTTGTTATCTCTTGGCATTGCAACATCAACGCCACTTCTCTGGTAAGTGTATGTGTGTGTGTGTGTGTGTGTGTGTGTGTGTGTGTGTGTGTGTGTGTGTGTGTGTGTGTGTGTGTGTGTGTGTGTGTGTGTGTGTGTGTATGTGTGCATGTGTGCAGGCGTGTGTTAGAGAAAGTGCATGTATGTATGTATCTGTGTGAGTGTGTGTATGCGTACATAAAAGAGCATGCATGTATCTGAATGCTAGACAGACATGCAAGTGTGTATGAACGCGTGCGTATGTTGTGTACGATGCATGTAGAAACTAAATAACATTCTGCACAATTTCTGGTTTTCACTATCTAAATCAAGCACTGAAATTAAACATTATGGTAAAGTGGTGGACAAAACAACTACAGTTGGGAAATAAGACTTGTAGAAACAAAATAATTCTGCTTAACTCTGACATACGTTTCCTGGCAACGAAGCAAGTGTTACCATGGCAACAAAGCAAGCATTACCATGGCAATGAAGCAAGCATTACCATGGCAACCATAGGTGGACGTACCTTGACGTAGTACATGAGTGGATTGTAGCAGTTCTCCAGCAGCTGAACACAGAACTCTCGCAGGAATGCGCGGATACTGAGCGTCGACCTCCGTGTCAACTCAACCTCCGTTATTGGAGTGCGGTTCTTGGGCCGCTTCTTCTTGGGCTTGTTGTGGTCAAACGTGACGTCTTCAATGTTACCAAGACGACGGTGAAAGATGACGTCTCGGTCGCTGATTGACTTCATGTTGTTGATGGTATAAGTTCCACCAAAACACGAGTGCCTGCAACAGAACTAAACTGTTGGGAAGGGCTGATGATTGACAATACAAAGATGTGAGTAATAAAATAAACCACTGTCGAACCTCGCATTAAGGTCACCTTTGTAATACAGCCACCTCGCAATTACAGTCACCCTAGCGTCCCAAACCTCGCAATTCAGGTAACTGTTCTCCAGTGCCAAAGGTAACCTTCACTGTAAGGTTCCACTGTAACATTATAAGTTAACAGAGATTGTCGGCCCTGTTACAACGAATCAACCTGCGGTGGCAATTATTAGTAGGAACTGCTAAATCAGTCATACTTCGCCCACCTTGTGGTTTGGCATGTGGGAATATTGAACTTCAAAGGTATTTGTTGGTAGAGATGTGTGCCACTACAATGAATGCCAATTACAGCTGTTTTAGTGTTTTAATGTTGTGTCCTCAATTTCGACTTGGCACAAATCATGACCACTGTTTTGAACTTAACAAACGTACCTTCAATGTGTTTATTCTAGAACAAACTGACACCACATGTGAGATGACCGCCACCCACCTGGCACTGTACTTGAGCATGTTAGCCCTCTTCTGTGCCCTCTCTCTCTCCCGCATCAGTTCCAGCTCCCTGCAACACACAACCACAATGTGTACATATTCAGAAACTAAATATAAAAATATATATATAACAAAGTCACTTATCTCAAACTCAATATTTATTCAAAGCAGCCAAAATGTAAAAATAGAAATAGCCTTTATAGAAAATGTATAGTTACACTCAAAGCGCACATGGCTCCGTCGTTTAATGTTTATCTATATCATCGTAAAGATATTTATGCCATCTATAAGTATGTCGCTGGATGTATGCAGACATTTTGAATGGTTTTTAAGTTATTGGCATTTGAAAATCCTCAGTGCTTAACATGCACCAGGTCTACCTGTCGTTGGTCACGTAAGCATTTCTCCGCGTCTGCCCTGTGAGCGCGTGCTACTTCTGACAAACAATACACTGCAACAATTCCTTGGAGTTACAGCAACGGAATATAATGTTTTTTATATCATTGTACAGGTAATTATTCCATGTACAAATGTGTCACTGGGTGTATGCAGACAAATGTATTAGTTTTTATGTTATTAATGTTACAAAATCCCGGACGCGTAACCCAGCTGCCTGTTGCTGGTTACATCAGTTACACAGGTAAGTGTGTGCGATTTCTGGCAAAGGGTTGTCGTAACAACTAGGCCAGTGACTAGTTACAATTTATTAATGCGGGTAGGCTGGAAACATTTGGGATGGACTCAGGGTGTCTGGAACTCAAATGTTTCGCATTTTAGGTTTGGTCTATTTTCAGTGTTCATAATTATGTCAACAATAATTTTTTTAGATTTCAGTGCAAATGGTATGCGGACATATATGACTACCTTTTTCCCCTGGGCAACGCCGGGTAATTCGGCTAGTATACGATATAGTAAACAAAAAAGAGATGAAGTGGAATTTAAAAAAAAGTTAGTGTTCAAGAAGCAATTTTCTGTCACTAGTCATTTTGACTATTTTTTATTTATCATATACACACCAGCTCACACTCAAACACTCATGCATGCATGCACGTATACACCATCAACAGTTAGAGTATGATAGAATGTGATGTGATAGAGAGAAGGAAGGAGAGCAGAGACTGTACAGACCTCTCGTCTTGTTCTTTCTCCGAGAGAGACCTTGCCACACCAGACGTGGACAGCTGCTCTGCTGTCTGACGCACAACAACAAACTCATTTCATTCAACATAAACACACCCAATTAGTTTTTCTAACAAACCATACCGACCGGCAGTAGTACCCCAATACAGCCAAGTATACCAAAGATACATGTAACAATGCAAACACACATGTATAATAGATAAATAAGCTGTAGTGTGATACAAACTGCACACTGCTGAGTTTTATACATTTTCTGATTACACCGATTATAAGCAATAAAATGACACCTCGATTGTTGAAATAGCTTAAGTAGTTTTTTCCGTACATTGTTAAAATATAGGATCATCATCATCATTGTGCAGCTGTAGTGTGATCTGTGTCCAGTGCTTGGGCGAAGGCCTCGGCATGTTGGTTCCAAATCTGCCTGGCTTGCGCTATCCTCTGCCAGATGGTGCCCTTCCAGTACTCGTCTAGTTCGTCTCTCCACCGTCTCGCTGGTCTTCCTCTAGATCGTTTCGTAAGGTCTCCAGGTTGTGATACGCGATGTCCATCAATTATCTCGTAGTCTGCTGAGGTCCACTTCTGTCTTCTAATTTGTTCTATCACGTCTATGACCTTTGTTTTCTGCCTTACCGAGATGTTTGTTTTTCATGGGATCATAAAGCATTCATTTTTGCCAAAACCACAACATTGTTGGGACATGACTCAGATGCTGTTTTGGGTTTGCACACAGAATAGGCCAGTACAGACCTGCCTACCCCAAAAACTTCCTGTCAGTAATCCGTCTTCCCATTTACACTGATTTTCAGGAATATAGGCCTGCTGTCAGTAATAGTTCAGAACCGTGTCAGATATTGTCAGGAAAAGAACACCACTGTCAGTAATCCTTTAATACTGTGGCTATGATGATAGTTGTACCCAAAACATAATTGTCTCTAATAAATTGGGAGGTGTTTCGAAGCGTCCAGTTAACAAGGTAAGGTAGATGTGGAAATCAAACGTGAAGAAGCATAACTCTAATGTAAATGCGTCTATACAGTATTAGCATAGCTAATTTACAATGACTAGAACTGTTTTACTGTCTTTTCAAACTTTAAGCAACTGAAAGAATCTCAGTAATTTTGTGTTGTTTAATACTAACCATTGTAATTCTGATTTTATGAATCTCTCAAAAACAGCATGCTGACTCAAGCAAAATTATTCCACATTACTGCCAGATTATGTAATAAACAGCAAATAACAAATACCACTCAGAGATTTACATTGTAAACTTTACTAGAGAGAAACACACGATCATCAGAGTGCACAATGCATGTATTGGTAGTCTCGAAATTCTAAGTTCAGAATCAACAGGTGCAAGTTGAATGCATGTCGAACTTTACACTGCACACTGTTGCGACTAGAGCACTTGTGTAGTTCCTTCATTTAACATCATCCCAGGCATATTTATATTACGAAAATATTGTCTTAGCGTACTTTAGAAGCCCAAATAGCGACAAGGTTTGCACTAGTCTGCACAGCTGCGGTCGTGCGTTACCGCATCGCGCTCGTAAAATGGGTGATATAGAGGTGTATGTTGGTGAAAACAGGGGTGCTACTGATGTCTCAAAAGTGCTCTAAGATGCAATATTCTTTAAACTAAACATGCCTGGGATAATGTTAAATAACAGAACTAACGTTATAATGAAATTTTGAGGCTGATGTATCAAAGTTAGGCAAAACTCAAGTTATAATGGCGAAATCGAGGTGGGTCCGGATTCTACACAAGTCACAAGTGCCACGACTAGTTATGTCCACTGTCCACACAAGACATGTTTGGTTAGGGTGCCGTCAGTATGCTGCTATTATAAACTTTTGCAGCCCACGTTTCTTCTTGGCTGGAGTGGTGCCATTTCGATCTCTGCTATTATTTCGTGCCGTGACTTCTTTTTGTTTGAGCGCGGAAATGTGAATTTATTGTAAAGCTGTTTCCTATTGGTCAGATTACGATCAGAAGCAGCCAATGAAACACCATGTCACAATAAGCTGCGTATATATGCTGCCACCTGTTGAATATAGTTCAAGCTAAATGTGAGGAGCACGGAAGTGATTGATGATCATTGTAATAAAGAAAGAATCCGTAATATTTTCACCCCTCACCGTAATTTGAGGTGTGTTTCCGGAATGATTCCGGACAATCCGGAATGGTAGGCAGGTCTGCCAGTATGATGCGATACCTGGTTTGCTGTGGAAGTTTACATTTTATTACTTCACTAGAAAGTCTATTGATCTGTAAAACCTAAGAGTTTGTGCAGTTACTATTAGTTCACTACTTAGTGATTTATAAAGTATACAAACTGTAGACTCCACATTGAGTTTGAGATGTCTGACAACCTAGGAAGTTCCAACTTTAATAAGAGAAAGTGAAGAGTTGGTGTTACCTGTTCTCGGAACATGAGAGAGATGATCTCTAGGACATGGAGGCAGAATTGTGTTTCGTCTTCGGAACTTGCGAGATAGAGTAGCAAGTCTTCCATGCCACTGATGTGGAGGGACCTGCAACACGATCTACACGTGATGTATGCATGCTATAAATATAACAGTCGTGCATCAAGAACACTACCCCGGTAAGCATGTTAAGGAAGTCTTAAGGACTTTTTATTATAAATTGTTATAATTTTTCATCATTGTGAGTGACATTATTTTTAATTTCATATTTTAGTATTATCTGTGTTACATGTTTATTTTAAGGTTTTTAATCTATTTATTCAATGATTTCTTTATTTGTGTATTTTTTAATAGACATTTACTTTTTTGTACTATGCATCAACCCACAAAGCAAGATTTAGCACTTAATAAATATATTATTAACATAATACTAATTTCAGCGCAAAGTGAATTAAACTTCCTCCTCAAAAGACTAAGTTGATTGTGAATTGCATTCATTGTTGTTCACATTTGTGGCGTGAGTCATATAAGTTATACTGGTGGGCACACATTACCAACACCTTTGACACTGATGTACTGGTGGGCACACATTACCAACCCCTTTGACACCGATTTACTGGTGGGCACACATTACCAACCCCTCTGACACTGATGTACTGGTGGGCACACATTACCAACCCCTTTGACACTCATGTACTGGTGGGTATGCATTACCAACCCCTTTGACACTCATGTACTGGTGGGTATGCATTACCAACCCCATTGACACTGATGTACTGGTGGGCACGCATTACCAACCCCTTTGACACTGATATATTGTTGGTCACACATTACCAACCCCTTTGACACTGATATATTGTTGGTCACCCATTACCAACCCCTTTGAGTGTTACCCATACAACATCACGTCTCTGGGCGTAGTTTTGACGTAGCTACGTTTGTGTGATTCTGGGATTACCATTTGATGTTGGGTCTACAGCAAGCTATAAACAAACCTACCACAAGACCTGGTCATGGATGCTGGCATCGTCATCAGTCCTCTGTAAACATCAAACTATATTAAAGACAGTGTAACTTCATAGTAAATAATTAACTAGCAAATATCTCAAAAATGCAATAAATGTAAATCAGTGAAAAAGTAAATGGCAACAGTTTTACACCAAACTTCATTCACAAATGGTTTTTGGTAAAAATGTGAAATATTTAAATCAGTTATTTAACAGAAAATTGCTTTCAAGTGAACACAGTCACTTCAACTGTCTTTAAGAGGCTATCTCTTTGTCAGCAGAAACTAGTAAGATTCACTAGTGTTTAAGTTACTAAGTGTCATTAGAATCTATGATACTAACTGTCACTAGAGTTTGCGTCACTACGTGTGACCACTGTCTACGTCACTATGTGTTGTTAGTCTATGTCATTAGAGTCTACTTAACACTGTCACTATTGTCTATGTCACTAAATATCACTAGTCTATGTCACTAAGTACAGTGTTTCCCCTGGTATATGACGAGCAAGGCGGGCCGGCGTCATCCGAAATATGCTGAAATTGTCACCTCGTAGCTATTTCGTATGCCCATTTTTTTTCTCGTTCTTTCGCAATATATTCTGCACCAGCAAGTAGCATGAAATGACACCACAAAGGTACTTATATTCCTGCAAAATCGCAGATTTGTTGCAGCATCGTTTATTCGTCTTAACATCGCCCAGAACCGGTTAGGATTAATCTCTTGCAATTAACTTCATTGGACAACATGAATGACATGATTGACATCACTTGTCAGTTGTCCAATTATGGAATATTCCCGCGGGATCCCCGGTGTCTCCAATGATGACACCTTGCAGAGTTTTGACATACTAGAAACCTAGGCATTCATGTAACAAGGTGCCCAAACGGTAACTGTATTTGGGAGACATGTGGAACTCAGAGAAAACAGTAGCTGATTATTATTTTATAAAAAGGACACAATTTGAGAAATGTTCTTCAAAACAAGGCCTAAGGTTAGGGCAAGAAAAACATAACTACGACTAAGTACCAGTGGTCAAGTGGAAATCACACCATAACTAAGTACCAGTGGTCATGTGGAAATCACACCATAACTAAGTACCAGTGGTCAAGTGGAAAGTACACCTCATCTAAGTACCAGTGGTCAAGTGGAAACCACACCTCAACCGAGTACCAGTGGTCAAGTGGAAACCACACCTAAACACAATGAACCAATCTGACTTTTATCAATCTTGATTACTATATTTACAAATAATGTAAATATGTTTACATGCTATCTTGTTTTAGATATTCCCTTTTATATTCAAGAATAAAGGTTAAAACATACCTCAGAATGCACAATTTTTAAGCTAGTTAAACAAAAATCCTAGGAGGCATGCCCCTGGACCCCCTAGCAATGCTTCACACCTGCGGTGCTCATGTAGCCCACCCCTATCACTTTACCCATCATTTTACCCAGGGGAACAAACTGAAGTGTCATTACAATCTACGTCACTAAGTGTCACCAGCAGCGGTCATGTTATGTTCCCTCACCTTCTCCTTGCCCGGGTTGGGCGGCACATGGAGGATGTTGCGGATGAGCACAAGGATCCTCTCTATGAGCAGTCGGTCCTCCTCGTGGCGGTGCTCCCAGTCCTATGGAGAGAGGCATCATAGAGGAGGGAGGGGATCATAGAGGAGGGAGGGGATCATAGAGGAGGGAGGGGTTCATAGAGGAGGGAGGGGATCATAGAGGAGGGAGGTGGTCATAGAGGAGGGAGGGGATCATAGAGGAGGAAGGGGTTCATAGAGGAGGGAGGGGATCATAGAGGAGGGAGGGGGTCATAGAGGGAGGGGATCATAGAAAAGGGGGGGTTCATAGAGGAGGGAGGGGTCCATAGAGGATGGAGGGGATCATAGAGGAGGGAGGGGTTCATAGAAGAGGGAGGGGATCATAGAGGAGGGAGGGGATAATAGAGGAGGGAGGGGATCATAGAGAATGAGTCATAGAAGAGTGAGGAGATCATAGAGGAACATAGCAAGACAAAGCCATGTCAAATTTATCTAAACATTTCTAAAAAATAGATTAACAAATATATTTAGAAATAATAAAGACACTACAAGTGGGCACAGTGCTCTATTTTTTTAATATATATATAGTATATATATATGTATTATGTAACATAATAAATTATGATTTAAACATAACATACAATTAAAAAAACCTTGTTGCAAACGAAACGTCTAGATGATGAAGCTGGACATGTTGTCATTCGTATATTTTGTTGAACTTCTGGCCCCAAATGTCTTATGTCACAAAACAAAGTTATCTAAGTGAGGACTGCATGCAGGTGTATATATGATCTGGCATGTCACGCCGCCTTAGGTAAACATTAGTTTCACACCATATAAAGCTGTAAAAAAGCACTGCTGTATCAATCAATTAATGTTAATAGCAGATAAAATTCAAATAAACTCTGTATGTGCATGTGTGTGTGCGTTTGATTGCATGCGTGTGTAAGATTGGACATGAACAGGGAATAGTTTGACAGTAAAGGATTTTTAAAGTAGGACAAAAATGGCTGACAAAATATATAAAAATGTTGCTGCCAGCTGTGAAATAGATACTCTGTTGCAGCCACTTATAGGACGAACAGCAGTGCATGACTGCAGCACTCACCAGCTTCAGCAGATTACCAAGCTTCTTTGTGATTATTGCAAAGAATCCTTCATCTACAAAGGCCTACAAAAACAAGTACACTGAGATGACAGCTTGGAGAAGATTATTCACTGTTGACATTATCAAATAAATTCCAAATATAACTAGATACATGTCTGTTTCATAATTGAATGAAATATATTTTAGTAGACCTACACTTATTCTTAATCTGACAGTGTTATAAAGAAATTGTATTTTAAAAGAACGATTTCTATTTTGGTATAAAGTATTTTTGATTTGATAACTTCCTGGCAGACCAGAGAATTAGATAATAACGTCTTGCCACAAAAGCAACACACAATGCACTTGAATGCAGTATACCTCTTTGTATGCCTGTAAGTGGCTCTCTATCTCAAGAAAGTAGTTCCGGTTGGTCTTGTCTTCGGGGATGTGATTTTGGAAGCAAAGTACGCCTGGCTGGGTGAGGTTAACCAACAATCTACAAGTACAAATGATGGACAGATAATGACATTTACTTTCAACCAACAATCTGCAAGTAGAACTGTTGTTCTCTTTCAGCAGTTTTCACAATCATTCTCACATTGGCGATCCCTATGTAGCCACCCAACCATTAACACAACACTGCTAATATGTACATGAATGAGAAATTAATAAACAGAGCGACACACAGCATTCACCAGAGAACCTAATACACACTGTAGAAGGTTCAGAACAATGGAAGTCCATTTTGATCCACATCACAGGGTTGTTGTATATATATATATCAGAACTTTTGACACTTCGGAGAATCAGTGCAACAAGTTCTGTTGGTTTGAATGTTATATTGTTTAATTGGTTGTCTGTCTTTCTTCATAAACAGTTGGCGACAAGGCTGAGGACCTATGCTATTACTCTATTACACTAACATGTAAAACACCAAACGGACTTCCATTTCTACTCAAGCAGCAAGTTAACCTGCTAACAATTGCCGTTGTTCCTCTGTCCAGCTGTTACCTGATGACTACGTCAAGAAGGGTGCTGTCATCAGAGTAGTGCTTGACCAGTGGCACAAGGTCATTCTGGACAATCTGGGCATTGCCAAGCTGTCGCCGGATCTCACAAGTATCGTCCTCATGTTTCAGAAAGCGAATCAAATCTTTCACGGTTTCTGAAAAGTAAAACAACAGTCACATGAAGATGACGTAGGTCACTGGTGCAGTGTTTTACATTTTTAATCACCACTATTTTGGATTTATAGTCAGCGGGTAATGATCTCCATGATGCGTCCTCTGAGGCTCTGAATCTTGAGATCTCGCCACTAGATACATCACCTTCTCTGTATGACTGAGAACGAGAGTGACTTTCAGGGAAATTATGTTAATAGCTGCCTTTCATTGGTTAATAACTGCCTGGACACTTAATAACAATAGCTAATAAATAAACGGTAGGAAGCTACACTACATATGAATCTATTTTGCAAGTCTTCAGATTTTTATGAAGACATATTATTTATATTAAGGGGGATGCTCGTCTGTCGGCCCAGTATACACTAGCTAGTGTGAAGGTTTAAATTATTTTTAGACTCAGTGCTATAGTATGGCACCAAAACCAATTTATGTTACAAAAGCTGTTTGTTACATATTTACGAAAATATTGTTTAACTTATCTGTATCTGTATATTACGTTGACCAATCAATCTTGATCATTAGACAATGGTTGGTTTATTGTTGGAGGAAACAAAACAAAAAGTAGAAAAAGGAAATATACAAAAGATCAAAAGTATGAGAGAAGAGAGAAAAGATATATAAAATTGCTGTTGTCTTTTTCAGGAATCTGGAATATGATTCCACAACCGATTACTGAACTAGAAAGCCCCATAGCATTTCAAACAGCGATTATGAACCTCCCTTTCACCACACCCAATCATCTAAAGTGCCTATAAAATAAACAGACAAACTACCCACAACGCATGCGCACAAACAAGCACCACACAACTCCTGCGTTAGCTCAAGTTTGGACTAAATCACCTAAGACCTAAGTATCAGGTCTAGGCCAATTCAGCAACCATAGCAGTCCCCGGAGATAAACTCCAGCCGACACAGTCCTAGTCCCTCATTTACCCTAATCCGGACAAGGACAAAAACAAATAAATCAGAAGGAAAGCCGGGCAGGCTCCCTTTTATTTAAAGACCATTTCTTCTTGATTAGCATTTTAAAAATAGCAGCAATACCTAGTAAATTTACCATTAAAGAGTAAATACCCCTGTTGTATGAGCACTCGAGCAGAGATATCAACCATTTGTGATAAAATGCAGACACGTTTGGACTTACCAAGACAGTCTGGTTCCTTGTGGTACACGTTTCCCTCGTGGTAGCCAAGTGCTGCACATGTTGCTTGCAGTTCCACATGCATAGTCACTGGCCCTGTAAGCTGTTGCAAAGTGTGGTCAGTGTCACGTGACAGTGACTGTTATCAATACGACAATATGCCTACTATTGACATTCGATATAAAAATATTGCCTAGCCGGCATAGCCTATGCTAGGGAGGTCAGACCAATTTACCTCCCCTTCTGACAACATGGGAGACAGGGGTCCCAGTTTAGTGGCCATAGTTTATTATCATGCATTCTACCTGTTGGTTTGTGAATTTTCTTATGTTGTAATAATGTCAATGTGTGTACCTGCGCTGAAAAAATATTTTTTGGCGGTGTTTATTAGCGGTAATGATTTTTTTACTCTCAGTGTCGTATTTTGGTTTTCTTGATTTACGCGTGCGGCCATCTTAGATCACGTTGACAGGCCCCACCTATCAAACTGATTTGCGAGATTATGTTAATGAGTACATCCATATTGAAATGTGATGATGAAAGAGGAAATTCAGAGGGAAATGAATCTGAAAATATCATTGTAATCCGTCGATAAAAAATTATAGTAATTATGGATTTAAAATGGCCTATGTTTGACGATGTTTTGTGAGTATTTAGTTAGTTGGTTTCAGCGGAAAGCATATGCCGAAGGGTAAAGAATTGTGTGAACGATAACGTGATTACAGTGATGGCTTACCAATTGATAGCACAAACATGCACAACGTCCGTTTATGGAACCCCCGTCTAAAATGATATCACCATTTTGCCTTCTTCCCTGTATGCGCGCAGTGCATCATGGTATACAATGCACTCGTGACTCAGATAGCGATGTGATCGACAGCGGGTGACTTTGATTAATACTGCCAAGTACATATGCCTACACCTGAGTAATTCATTGCTGCCATGTTTAATGTAACTGATTGATGTTTATATTAATATATTATTAGTTTATTTATTGGTATTACTTTAGTTTAATTATACAACTGTTGAGCTATTTAGCATATACATAATATTGTGTGTTGGTTACATTATTACAATTTATGATAATTTATGTTTCAATTAATTTATTGTATTATTATTTGTTTATACAATTTTGTATCGTTATAAATTATTTTGATGTAGGGCCTACGGTTTTTGTATTTGATATGTATATACCAGTTTTTTATATATTAAGATTACAGAATAAGATTATATCTTTGTATTTGTCAATATATAGTATACATAAAATAATATACATTAAGTAAACATTATGATTTATTGTATCTATTAATTGTACATAATCATAGACAAGTATAATAGTACGCCCTATTGTTGATGATAACAATGGGTTTAATCACAGTATATTACAAGTTAATTGGTTTGGCAATTATAGTAGTTATGGGATTTGCCCAATGTAACAAGTGTTGTGTATTGGGGGACTATTATTGGCATTTTGTGCCACAGTGTATTACGAGTTAATTGGCTTGTCAATCATAGCAGTCATTGGCTTTGCCCAATAAAACAAGTGTTGTGTAATGGGATACTAGTATTGTCAGTTTGTGGTTCTAATTCACAATCAACAAATCCTTTCATGTGGTTGTAAGTACATACAGTTGTTTTAATGTTACGAAGATAGAACCACACTGATCATCTTTGCTCAGTTGCTGTGTCGTGTTCATGATTTAATGCTATTGTAATACATGGTGTGTGTGTGTATTTACTTTTTTATGTTTGTATTTATTGTTACATGTAATTTTGTATTGGCCTTCTTTATAGATGGCAAAAGACTCAAGATGATAAAAAGTAATTTTCTTGTGATTTATGTACATAATCAGATCCGTCAGAAAACATTTGGAAAAATTCATGAAATTTTGAACTTTGCAAAACTGTAGTTTTCTTAATGTTGTACTTAGCTACATGAAATGAATAGCATTGTACTTCTTATAGTGACCACTATGTGGGAAAAAAAAAAAAAAAAATTGTCCTTGTGATTTATATGCAAAATCAAATCTAACGGAAAATTGTCGGAAAAAAACATGAAATTAGAAACTTTACAAAACTGCAGTTTCTTTAATATTTCATTGATGTACATGAAACAAGCACCATTGCACTTCTATTAGTGACTATTATCAGGGGAAAATAATTAAAAAAAATTCTTGTGATTTATAAGCAAAATTAGATTTGTCAGAAAACCATCAGAAAATGTCATGAAATTCGAAACTTTACCAAGCTGTAGTTTCTTTAATATTTCACTTAGATACATGAAACAACTACCGTTGTACTTCTTATAGTGACTACTATCAGGGAAAAATGTGAAAACATTTTTTTTAACGAAACAACATTTTGGTCCGACCACCCTACCTATGGCATGCTATACCTATGTACTATGGCTGTCTCTCGTCTCTGTGTGTTCCATGGACCCACAATACACTGCTAAGCCGATTCAAAGTGAACACCTACATTCCAAATACGCGCACAGAACTTGTCGAATCGAGATTTCTTCATGTCATGATTATCTCATTTTAAAAGTTTCAGACATCTGACGATCTGTCAGTGTCGGTGGCATCTGGGTGATAATAGAGTCAGTTGAACATTATGATAGCATTTATATAAATAAGTGGCTCTGTACATAAATTGCCAAATTCATTTGAATATATGATGTTGCATATACTTACTGCGAACAAGGTATGTTAAATATCACAAATACAACGATGAATAAACAAGCAAGATGTTCGACAATAACAAGAAAACCGCGGCAAATTTTGCGCTGATTATATGCGCCATCTACCGGATTAAATCAAGAACACATTTGGTTCATATCGTTTGATATACACGACACATCTCTCATGACCAGTTATTGAGGCCGTTTCAACGAAAGTTACTACTGTGATTATATATATATAAGTTGCTCTATAATGAATGACTTGCATGTAAACCATTACATGCAACATGTTACAAATACAAAACTATTGATTATCTGACTCCACTAGGATTATTGGCTCGTTGCTGGTCCGCCATGTGACGCCACTATCTATGGTTACGGCGCCCGACTGGTCTCGCTTAGCCGACTCTCGGTATATATATATATTATATGAAGTTATATGTGACGTATTGCCAGGATGTGCCGTCTTTTAATAATTATTAGCCTCGCTTAACCGACTCTCGCCTGGCTGCGTGACTTCGCCAGGAAGATATCTGGCTCAGAATCGCGTTTTGGCAATGGATGTTCTCAGCTCTGTGGAAGATCCTAGAACTTTCATGTGCATGACTTTGCCAATACCGTAGATAGATGACGTTGTGTTACAGCCAGACATAGCGTGTACAAATGGCAAGCATTTACACATCTCCTTTCCAAGAGCATGTTGACTAATTAGATTTTGCTTGGTTTGCATGTAAATAGTGGACTTCTCAGACGCACGATAAAGCAGGATTACAAGCAGATCTGAGACTGTGTCATCACAACGGACACATACGTTCTCGTGGGATTCTGCAACTTCTAGGACTAGGATACACTTCGCAATTGTGGTATCCTCATCTCCTTCCTCGCCAGAGTGACGCACCTCGACATCTTCTTTCAGCAGGTAAGTAGAGAGGATATTAATTTAATGAGTTGCTGTTTGTTGTACTTGTTTGAAAGAAAACTACTTTTGTCTGAAGGCACTGGCGTGTTACGTCCAACCAACACATCAGCGGAAAGAATCTTGCCCAATTTACGTCGCTTCTGTTCGGGTTCCTTGGTCGTGAGCACTTCATAGCTGTAGAACATTACGTCTTTACGAACCAGGCCCTATCGTGTGCTGCCAAGTGTAAAACATACATCACATAAGATGAAAACACTTCATGAAAGGCACCTGTCTTTGGCCAGAGTATCTGACGCAGAACGGCACATCCATCCATAACTGTGGCTTTGACGTCAATTTCATCATTGCAGACAATATGGGGATCGAGGGTGGTGATGTACGAAACTAATTTAGACTTCACTGGCCTTCGCATTATACCATTGTCGTGGAATATAGCTGGGGGTACGGCTGCTAGCTCTTGTGAGAAAGCACTGCGATCTGGTGGTCCATAAGTATATGCCCTGGCCAGTAGTCTCTTGCACAACTACGTCGACGACATGCGCACTTCTTTTCCATCTTTCAGTTTGACAGTTTTCCTCATAACTGCGAAGGTTTTGACTTGGTCTGACTTCCTGAGAACGATGTCTCTGTACTATTGATCTGTGCTCTACTGGTGGATTTTCATTCCAATATCCACAGCTTGGTCTACATTGACTCTCTCATCAGCTATGACCCAAGTAGCAACATTTTGCAGATGCTCGTCATTGTCGGTGGAAAATGGGTTGTGCCTTGGCAAAAAAGTCAGGAATTGGGCCAGATCAACGTTGTCCTGTTTGATGCGACAGGGAGTTTGATAATCGTAACCTCTCGAGGTCGTACGAGTTGGCATACATTCTGATGCAACAACCTGGTTTGTTGTCTGATATTATTTAGTCACATTTTGAGGCAGTGTAAGTCTTTCCACAATTGTCATGGACATAATGATCACCTGCATTATTGAATTGTTCAGCCAACCCATTACCTCGTAGTTTTGACACCGCCACCAATGAATATATCCCTTTCTTTCTAAGTTTAACCATTAAGCCACCACCGCCTTCTCGACAAATGACACTGCTCCATGTCAGTGACCCGTTCCTGAAAAAGATGTATGACTATTATCTAGGCAATCTTCATAATATGCTATGTGTACTATAATTATGGGCTTGCCTGGAAGTCACTTGGCCGCATTGTTTCCACTGGACTGCGCTTGAATAGACTTACTAAAACCGCTTCAAAGCACCTTTATACAATGCACACTGAGTGTTATGTACAGCATTGCACTAACAAAGGAGGCCATTCATTCCTGTGGATTCAATGAAGTTGCATCCAGCAATGGATAGCAGTTGTTAAGCATGACAAATGGAAGCCGTCAAAGCACAGACCACAGTGTTGTTTGTCGAGCTCACTTCGATGAAAACGATTATGTGCAACAGATTACTTGTGGTATGTATACGTATTAATATGCGATGATATGGAATTGCTAAAATAATAAAAAAAATAAGCCGACAATGCAACTGAAAGTATATGGAAATAAATAGCCAAAATAAATTATTTAATAAATGAAAATCAAGTAGACCTAAAAGCATACACAGAATTGAATAAATAACATTATTAATTAAATTAAAGTATAAAATGACTGATAACATGTTGATATGTGGTATTTATTTATGCAGATACAATCGTACACGAAATCAAATGTTTTTCATGCAGACTTGTAATTAATGCACAAGAACATATGATTATAATAAATTATATATGCTGGTGTATAACAAAATTCACTCCAAATTTACAGTAATTATTCATGCTTCTGTTTAGGTACTACACCATTGCAAAGGCGACTTAAAAAGACAGCTGTGCCACACATCTTTAGTTGGAGCACTCCTTTGACACCAAGTGCAGTAAGTAGAAATGCCAGAGCCTGTAAAAGGAGGCGTTTGGAGGAGGAACTATGCCACGAGCATGATACTGCCTGCGACAATGTGGCGAGCGAAGAATTTCACATCACCCGTGAACCAGTTGCAGTGCCACATGTTGAGCCGTGTGTGAAGGATGCCACCACACAGTGTTCTATAGACAGCACGTTTTCACCATTGAAATTCCGCCACGAGCCAGATGCAATGCATTTTTATACTGGTCCCGAATCGTATGAGAAGTTTCTATTTGTGTTGCAAACACTAGGTCCAGCCCAACACGAATTGAACTATTACCATGGTGTACGCCCCAGTCTGACCGTGGAGGACCAGTTCTTCCTCACACTGGTTAAGCTACGGCAAAACAAAGTAAACTTTGAACTTAGCTGCATGTTTGGCATCACTGAAAGATCAGTGACCGTACGGCGTCTGAGAAGCTTTCGATTCATTTTGTTCATATCTTTTAGAGCTTTCCTAATCGACTTTGGATGTTTGTCACAAGCTGCTAAAGCTATTTCGTTCTCCCTAACACCCTTGAGGAACAGCTTTGCGGCATATTTAGTTACGTCTTTGTTTCCTGTCCCTCTATATCTCCTTTTGACGGCATGGTGAACACGATCAGCGAAATCTTCCAAACATTCGCCGACTTCCTGCTTCATATCTTGGAGATTGCGACGCACAAGGCTTGGATCTTCTTTTGTTTCAAATTTGCTCTTCAGGCGTTTCATGAGCCTTCGATAATCGCTGCAAGTCTTGCGGGAACGGGTCCGGATGTAATCAAGTGCTTCGTCGCGCAAGCATTCCTTTAGCCTCTAGTTTTTGGTAACTACTCCAGTGATAATATTTTGCAGCACGCTTAAACAGGTGTAGAAATGTGTCCCAGTCTGTGGATGTTCCTGAGAATGTAGGTAAATTGGGTCCATTGGTTTTGTCATGTGTGTGATGCCCATCGGTTGTGTCGTGTGTGTGAAGCCCATCGGTTGTGTCGTGTGTGTGATGCCCATCGGTTTTTGGTATGGTTTCGATTCCTCCCATTGGTTCGCGTTTCACACCGACTGGAAGATTTGTGTTGCTAGTAGGTTGAAGTGGGGTACCCTTCCCGCGTGCTTCTTGTCCCAACAACTGCGAGGGACCGTAGCTGTATATGCCATCCTTTGGATGCGCATCAAGGAGAGGTTTGTCATAAAAAGGATGACCCATTGATTTGGAATGGCTCTTATACTCCATGTTCTTACCCTCATACATTTCCCATCTCATTTCATCACCTATTTCCTGTGACCTGCGTCATTGTGTGATCCCATTCTTCCATCTCCCTTTTCATTCTTTCTTCCAGTTCTCTTCTCTTTACTTCCCTCACCCTCATGAATTCATACTCGTCAATACCAAACCTGACCCTGTTTGATCTCTCTCATATTCTTTGATTTTGCAATCCCTCTCATCAAGTTGCGCATGATATTGTGCTTCCATCCTTTCCAGTTTATCTTTTAACATCTCTACCTCAGAATCACATTCTAGCAAAACAGTCGCTTCCATTGGAGGCTCCTCTAGACTAATCCGTCCTGTTTCCAGTAAGTTTTCCCAAAAAGTGGTAGTACTATCCGTGACTGTCACTAAGTCAGAAATTTCTATTTTGTCCTTCTTGAGATTCAGAGAGCATGTTGACATCTAGATGCGTGTAAATGTAAGTGTAAATGCCAAACTGTGTCTACAAAGTAATGCCTACTATTTAACGACGTTAGTGGCACTGTTGATTAAAAAATTAGGTAATTCAAATCAAACTGAACAATGCAGCTCAGATATTTTAGAAAATCAATATAATTGCACAATGACCAACACGTTTTAGTGAGAACAGTAAACAGTACCACGCGATAGATACATTACAATTACGACGGCGATAATACCCAATTAGTAAGTTCAGGAAGTAAACCAAAAATATAGCTTGATTTATGATTAACAAGAATGTCATAAACACGATAAACTCTTAACAAAACTTAAGAAAGAATTCAAGTATAAAGCTATCCATGGTTCATGTAAACACAACGGCGTGATCAAAGGGTTAAACCCAGTTTGAGTCAGCTAGCAGTCGCGTAGCAACCGACGGCGATACGCGACGCTGGTTGTATGCTGCCAGCGACCACGCCCGTAAACTGGTTGTCCCGACGTCAAATTGTAATTGTAGAACTTTCAAATAATTTTCAAATAAGCGGTTGAATATTGCTATGTGATAATTAGCAGACCTTATACCACATTTATACAGATGAAGACGACGAGCAACTTGAGGCAACTGACAATGTCCGTGTTATCTCCAAGGCAGAACTACCTCAACCTCCTCGGCTTATTACTGCAAGTGGTAAGTTGGACTGACACACGGGCGAAATATAATTATTATGTACTAGATATAAAATTATGACTAGTTAAGATTAAATTGGACATAGTTGGTTGATTTTCACTTCATATTTAGTAAGACCATAAAATATAAATACGTACGTATCAACAAGGTGACTTTATATGTGACTTATCATATAAACAATCACTACAATGTTTAACGATGGTTTCCGACAATGTACTAATTGTACTCAACAAGATCAAGTTCTCAGAGAGCTATAATTGGATGAAATACAACACATATGTCTACGTGTAAGTATGCACGTTAAATAAATGATATATGTTTGCAGATACGCCCTCATGTGCAAGACAGAACAACCATATGTCCACATATCGACCTTCAACACCAGGTATTTACTCTGGTGCATGTATACCTGCTGTTTTCTGTACTTATCCAATACATACATATGAACAACTATATTAACGTTGTAATGTTATATTTTATTTGTTTGCGAAGTTTGAAGATCTTCATAAATGAAGATTTGACAACAATGCGCGCAAAGTTGGCTTACGAAACAAGAGTGTTGAAAAAGGCAAACAAAATCAGAGACTGCTGGACGTACAATGGGAACATTGTAATCAAGGATGTCAACAACGTGATTCACAGGATAAACACCTCGAATGAGCTGGACAAGTACCAGTGACATGCAAGACATAGCACCAAATGTCGGTGATAATGATGTGAATAATTAGTTGTTGCTCACGTGACATTTCTGACTGACACGAAATCTAGTTCTGCGATTGGCAATATCTGCTATATGAACTGTATTTTTTTTTAATTTTTTTTTTTTTTTTTTCCTTCAATATCTTGTTTTGCTATTTGCAGTGCTCCCTAAATCAACTGTTTTGAATATATCTTAGTGCAGTTTATTACTCACTTGTGTTGTGACTTGTGATCCGTTTTCTGTTTAATGCTTCCTTATTTTCCACACGACTTTCTATTTGTTATAATATGGTAACCTATACATTTATATATATTGGAAATGTGTTTGTTAAAATGCATTAGATTGCATTAGCATTTGCAATGTCTGCTATAGGAACTATATGTATGTAAACAAGTTGGTTAAAGGGTACCTGCTTTTGTATTAACGTACGTTTATTTTCAATATCTTGTTTTGCTATTTGCAGTATTCTTTATATAATTTTTTATTTTTATATTTCTTAGTGCAATTGTCACTCACTTGTGTCGTGACTTGTTTCGTTTTCTGTTTAATGTCTATTCATGTTCCACACATGACTTTTTATTTGTTATAATATAATAACCTTTTTGCATTTTTTGCATTTATATATGTTGGAAATGTGTTGGTTAGAATCCATTAGAATGCATTAGCTCCTACCACTAGAAATACAGTTTTATTGTTAGTGTTTTTTTTCTCGGACCATCTTGTCAAATGGTCCTGACTTTTTTTTATTACATCGCCTTTTTTTCATTGTATTTTTTTCTAAACATAATCTGTTTTTTATCTATTTCTGACACTTTATGTAGCTACTTATCATGCACCTCTTTAGCTTTACATGAACAAAATACAAATATTATTAAACAAAATCTAGTAACTCAAACACTAAAGGCACACACTCTTACTGAAACATTATTGCACACTGAAAATATGTTGATCTTATTACAATTTAAAAATATACTGAAATGATCACTGACGAAACTTTTCTCCAATTTACAGGTGGTATTACAAATAATTGTCTAAATAATATTCTAAACATCAGTAATACTGTTGATGAAAATAATGAATTGCCAACAATACGCCGATCGTCATATTATGATTTTGAAAAATTTCATTTGTTAGTTCAAAACAATAATAAACATTTCAGTATCCTAAGCTCAAATATACAGTCCATTAATGCAAAGTTTAGTGAGCTCGAGGCATTTGTAAATGACCTGTCTTCCTTTAATTTTAAATTTAGCATAATATGTCTCCAAGAGAGCTGGATATCTGATAATGATGACTTATCACTAATTCAATTAAATGGATATGACTGTATATCCCAAGGAAAAAGTTGCAGCACCAAAGGGGGATTATTAATGTATGTAGATAAACACTTTAATTATGAAGTAAAGATGAAATTAAATATGTATGAGCAATGGGAGGGACAAATAATACAAATAAATGGAGGAGGCTTATCGCAGACAGTCACTATAGGAAATATATACCGACCTCCAAGGCCTTTAACTGAAAACTATAACGAATTTATAAATGAATTTACAATGGTCATATCATCTATGCAACATCATCAAAACAACAACCTTATTCTTGCAGGGGACTACAATATAAATATGTTAAAAATAAACGAACAACAACACTGTAGCACTTTCTTTGACATGTTAACCTCATTTAGTCTCTTCCCCCAAATTACTCTTCCTACGAGGTTCACAACATATACTGGTACACTTATTGATAATTTTTTTTGTAATTTAACAAAGCATATTTTGCAAAGTACAGCAAGAATATTAATAAAAAAATTGTCTGATCATCAACCATACTTTATGCTTATGAACACTGCTCGAAAAGAGGAACATACTACAAAATTTATACGAGTTAATGTACAAAATACAGAGGCTATGTTAAAAGTCAGAAATGATATAATCTCTTCTGAAATACATAACAAATTAGATACAAGTTCAAATGCTGATCCAAACCATAATTATAACATTATTATTAATGAAATAAATCAAGCTAAAAATAAATATATGACTAGCAAATTAGTGAAATTTAATAAATATAAACATAAAAAATCTACATGGATAACTCAAGGCTTGCTAACCTCAATACGATACAGAGACAAACTTTACAAACAATTAAAAATCACAAACCCTGAATCTTCTGAATATGGCGTATTATTGATTAATCTGAAAACATACAATAGTATTTTGAAAAGAAGTTTTCGCAAAGCAAAGCAATCATATTTTGACAAATGTTTTAATCAATTTAAATTTGATATAAAAAAACACTTGGAAAACCATCAATGAAATCCTGTCTAAACATAAAATTAATAAATCATTTCCAAAATATTTTAAAGAATCCGATTCTATTGTGGCAGACAAACTAGAAATTGCAAATAAATTCAATACATTATTTACCAATATAGGTAGTAACCTGGCTAATGATATTAAATACAAAGGCATTCATGATCATTCATATTATTTAAACAATATAGTAAACTGTAATTTTACATTTAAATACGTTGAAGAAGATACCATAAAGAAAACAATAATTAATCTACCCAACAAAAGTAGCTGTGGATGTGATGGTCTCTCAGCCAAACTGCTAAAACTGCTTGAACCTGCACTAACCAAATCTTTAACTTTATTAATAAATCAAGTATTAACCACGGGAATATTCCCTGATAAATTAAAAATTGCTAAGGTAATTCCAATTTATAAAAAAGGTGAGCCAGCAGTGTTCAAAAATTATAGACCCATATCTCTTCTACCAGCTATTTCAAAAGTACTTGAAAAAATTATTTTTGACCAATTATTATCTTATTTAAAAGACTCTAAGCTTTTGTTTGACCATCAGTATGGATTCCGACCTAAACATTCAACTGAATACGCAGCACTAGAATTAATAGATAGAATAATAACCAAACTGGATAAGGATGAAATACCCATTAATATTTACCTAGATCTTTCCAAAGCCTTTGATACCATTGACCATTTAATTTTAATTGACAAATTGAAATATTATGGTATACATGGAACAAATCTGAACTTATTCAGCAGTTACCTAACAAATCGTAAACAATATACGGAAATTGACAATACAAAATCAAAAATTTTATCAATAACAACAGGTGTACCACAAGGTTCAATCTTAGGACCCCTGTTATTCATCATATATATCAATGATTTTGCAAAAGCCAGTAAAATGTTTAATTTCATAATTTATGCTGATGATACAACTCTATCAAGTACACTAAACACTTTCAGCGATAACATACATGACGAAAATTTAGAATCTTTAATAAATGAAGAACTTTTAAAAATAAAAGAATGGCTCAAAATAAAAAAATTATCGCTAAACATAGCAAAATCGAAATACATGACATTTCAAAAGGCAAAGAAAAATATACAGACACTTACTCTGAAGATAGACAATGTAAATATTGAACAAGTCAAAGAATTTAATTTTTTTGGTTTAATTATAGATACAAATTTAAACTGGAAAAAGCACACTGAAAAAATTGCAAATGCTTGTTCTAAAAAAATTGGCGTATTAAATAAATTGAAACGTGTTACCTCTTCATATTAAAATAATATTATATAATTCTTTAATAGTGCCACACATTAATTATTGCATCATGGCGTGGGGCTTTCAATCAAATAGAATAATAAAACTTCAAAAAAAAGCCATGAGAATTATTACCTTAAGTAATTATACTTCCCACACAGAACCACTTCACAAAAAACTCAACTTGTTAAAAGTAGATGACATCCTTAAATTACAACAATTAAAATTTTACTATAAATATTTACACAATGACTTACCAGTTTATTTACAAAACTGGAGGATAATGTTTAACTATGAGGTACATAATCATGATACAAGAGTCAGGAATAAAATATACACTTATAAAATTAAACATGAATTTGCAAAAAAAATGTCTTAGGCATAATTTGCCACTTTTACTAAATAACATTCCTGATATTGTCAAAGAAAAGCTTAGCACACACAGTTCACAAGGATTTGCCAAGTATGTTAAACTTTATTTTTTACAAAACTATCACGTAACATGCACCAGGCAAAACTGCTACATATGTATGCAAAATTAAGAACTGACAACCACCTGTCAACTTGATACAATACAAAACAGTGCCTAAACGACAAACACAACAATCATGTAAGCTTGCTCACACTACACACATGCATACATATTATGTTTTTTTGTTATTTGTTTTTTTTCTTCTTTTTCTGGAAGAATTTTATTAGGTGATCTATTGATTCAGTTAAAGTTTTATTGGAAAAGGTGGCTCCTCGATAGCGACTACCATAGTCTTAGAGGAGTCTCCTGACCCTAACTTTTCGTTATTTAAAAGGTTATATATTTGTAAAATTTAATTTTTTTAAATGAATTTTGTATGTATTATTTGAAATGGGTCAAATAAAAGAAAATTCTTCTTCTTCTTCTATTTGTAGTGATTTCTTAAGTTTTTTTCTGAAACATCCACCAAGGTTTTATGTTAGGCTAGCAGCTCATCTGTGATGTTTTTTTCTTGACATATGTTGTATATCATGTGGATGGAGAAATCAATTTACCTTAATTTAAGGTGTTTCTAGCTCGTAGCTTGCAGTTTGTGTCCAGAACTGGACGTAGCATCCTTATATTATATCATTGACTATTGTGTTTTGCCAGCTTGATAAAACATAACCTGTTGTTAGTTGGTGAAATGAAAACCTATTGGTGGTGATACAATTTATCTTTCACTTCAAAATTGTTGTGAATATTGTGTTCTGGACAAATAAAATCACTGTTTTCTGTTAACAGCATACATGCCAAGTGCACCGAGACAGTCAGAGGAACATTGTAGTGCAAAACGATTGTTCGCAGCCAGGTACATTAATTCAATAAATGTTGCATTACGTTCAGACTGCAGAAGTACTTAGATATACTAAATATTGACAATTATTTCATTCTTGTTTTCAAGTAAGACATCACCATCAAGAGCTGACGAAGGCATCCTAACTCCGACTGTTTCTGAGAGAAAAGACATTGTATTATTGTAATTTACAGGGTTCTTCTTCCATTATACGACAAACATCATTTTGATGATGATTCTAGCACTCAGTGAGTCCATGACAGGTTTTCCATTTACCTGCATGGGATCTTTTACTTCCTCTAGCATAGACACCAGATAGAAGGGACCAACGGCCTAGTGTCTTCCGAAAAATACAGGCCACGTAGGGTGAACGAAATTGCCCAAATTTCTACATCGTGGATGAAACTATACCGATCCACTGCCTGGCCGGCACAAGTATTTGAACCCCTTTCCTTTGAATGACAGTCCAGCACTCTAACTGCTCGACCACTGCGCCCCATCAGACTTAGCTGCTTTTCTTACTATAATAAATGAATGTTTCTGTACTTTTTTATAAAACAAATTGATATATGTTCATGTAGCCTGCTTTTATATAACAGTTTGTTGCTCCTTTTTCTCTAGGAGCATGCCTGAAGAATCACCCTAAAGCAAAGGCATCTGATGTGGAGGCTGACATTGCAGAGACCTTGAAACATGCACCCAAGAAAAGAGGAGGGCCAAAATACAAGGTGATACTGGATTTTGATATATTTTAGCTGTCTTCTTGCAAAAAAGTGAGTACTCATGTGAGAAACCCTGCAGTATATTTTGGTTCCCTTTGCAATAAGGCTATAGTAAAAGAGAATATTAAGCCCTGCAATTGGTTAGATACTAATTCACCCTGTCAACAAATAGTTCTGGTCAACCATAACATGTCTTCTAAGACTAACAAAGTTAATTAACATGGAGCATGTGTTCATGGCTGGCTCTATGATTTGTCCATTTGTTAGCAAGTCTGTGATGCTGATCATCTGTGTATTTCATCAATGCTATCTTATATTTCAAATGAGTTGTAGTTATAAAAAATTTTGAAAAAAATATGTGTTTTCCAATTCAGAGTGACATGCAATGTCGGTGGTTTCATGACTTTCACCTTTAATTTCACACTGGTGTGAGAAACTCATGTCATGATTGTTTAACTCAATGTACTCTTAATAGAATGAATACTGCTTGTTTTATGGTTATGTAGTGCGGAGCTACACTGTAAATAGTTCGCACACACAATATAAGTACACACATCCACATTACACCCTAACAATACACCCACACACACACACCCAATAAATACCCGTGCTACAAAATAGCCAGCAGTCCGTATTGCCGCCGCCGCCGTGAAGCACAGCCCCTCATTGAGGAGACGCTCCCGTCGGCCTTCGGCCTCCGCTGCGGGCTACACTATTGTGCCTGCCCAAGTAAGTGCCGCACACAATATTGGCGCTGCGAGCAGGGTATATTTCTGCTAGCGAATCTGCGTTATAGTTCCATGTTAAACAATTTATATTTTTGTGTAAACTGTACATGGCTTCATTGGCAGACTGGCAGTCTTCATTGTCTTTGTTAGGCTGTAGGAGCAGGTCAAACACAAAAAGAAGCCAGTATTACCCCAAAGTGTAGATTCCTTTGATGTCCAAGTATGGGTAAATGGGGTAATCTGGAAATTCATTTGAAATGTTCATTTGTAATTTAAAAGTAATATGTCAATTACTTTTACATTGCTTCCTATTATTATTACTATTACATTGTTTTTTTGCTCAACCTACTTATATTACTATTACTTCACTATTTTTTAATCGTTACTATTATATATTACTATTACCCCAGGCCTGCTCTGAAACCTTCATAGCAGCACTATAATGGTTAACCCTAAGTCCTTTTCTTTTACTGTAGTACTTAGTAGAGAACCCCCCATTGTATATTATACATCTTCGTTCCCATGTCCTGTGTGGAGGCATTTACATTTCCCAAACTTGAACATTTGCCAATTTTCAGACCATTTGATCAACCTGTCAAGATCATCTTGTAAATGCTGTCTATCTCCATCATGTTTAATCCTTCTAAACACGTTTGTATCATCCGCAAATTTCAACACCTTGTTAAATGATCATCCAAATCGTTGGTATATATATATATATTAAGAATAATATAGGTCCCAATCCTGATCCCTGTAGTACACTACTCAAAACTGATTTCCAGTTTGAAACCTTCCCATCAATCTATCTCTACCCATTGTCTTCTGTCAATCAGCCATTTTTCTATCCAGTTAATTATACCATTTCCTATGCCATAGTTTAAGTTTTAGTTTAACCAGTGATCTTTGATTTGTCGAAAGCTTTCTGAAAATCTAAGTAGATGATATCTCCTGGAGATCCCTCGTCTACCCACTTAGTGATATCTTTCAAAAACATAACATATTTGTTAAGCATGACCTCACTTAGAAACCCATGTTGAAATGGGTTTATGAAGTTATGTTTAACAAGAAAATCCACCATGTGATCTTTAATTAGTCTTTCTAATACTTTGCAAATCACCTATGTTAAACTCACTGGTTTGTAGTTCTCTGACTTGTTTCTCGAACCTTTTTTAAATACTGGTATAATGTTTGCTTCTTTCCATTGGGTCATTCCATGTCTAATCAATCACTCAAAACATCGCCCGACTCCAATTTTGATTAAATTTAGCACAGTTGTTGGCTCACACGAGAATATTAAAGTAACAAAAAAAAATGTAGGTCAAGTTATATTGAAGATCTTGGTCACTGAACTTTGACATGATTCATATACCTACCATTACATTGATGCCCATAACTCTGCTGTTAATAAAGCTAGAAAAGAAAGTAATACATCATTGGAAAGCCAATAAACGGGCACACATAGGTATTGTAAAATAAAAATATTATGTAAATAAAAATAACATATTTTTCATCATTTCACCTTTAATCTCAGATACCCAAAAAATGTATCCTCCCATTTTTTATTTATTTTTACAGTAACCTATACTATTGCAGAAGAGTTCCTGAACATATTAGAGTTGGCAAATAATACTGATGTTCAGAGATACATTAAAGTGAGTACACCTGGGTGACTTACCTTTGGTCTATAGATCAGTGGATGCAACATTGAATTTTATTAGTTCACCTTTTTTAGATCACTTAACAAGCTGCTAAAGGGTACCTTCTAGTGAAATGAGTATATACTCACATGCTGTAGTCTCTCTCTTAACATGTATTCAAATTCTTTACAGGGCCTCATACTTTTTTGTGTCCTCTGAATAGTTTGTAGGTCCAACCAGTGTCGGTTGTCAGGTGAATATGCATTGGTATATCACCCACATGAACATGAAGAGAGTCACTGTGTCGTGGGTAGCAATATGATGGTGATGGTCCATCTGGGTGAAGGAAGTTCAGTTCAACCTCTTTATCAGCTGGAATAACATCCATTACATATGCCACCCACCAGTTTCCATCATAGATGGCCATCAGATACTCTTTGATATCCACGAGACTGAGACCATCACACTGGGCTGTCACAATCTCTTTTCTTCTTATGGAACATGTAAAATATATTGCTACTTCTAAATCATTAAGTGATAATTGCTTGACGAAGTGTGTCTTCCGTGTTCCTGCTATTGTTTTTGCTCTGCATATGGCTTGCAAGAAGAGTTGTTTCTTCGTAGTACTCTTCTGTGGCCGAAAAGTATAATTTGATTGCAGGAAAATGGGCTGATGCAAATTCAAAGAGCTGCTGATGAGGTTTTTCTGGAACAGGTGCACAGTAATGGTATCATGTATGTTACAGTCAGAAATGACAACATAACTAACATGTGACACACAGTCATTACCAGCTTCACAATAGTAGCAAACAAATGGATGCAATGTTGCCTGTGCATTATTCCAAGGGAACGATTGTGCCTCATCTTGCAGGACGAAAAGAGTAGTTTCCTGCAAAGTCACAGACAACAATAAAATGGCCTGGCTGAAGTGATTCACAAGTGTCTCTTAGACATGAAGACTGCTGTCTGCTTATGAAATCGTGCCACTGCAAGATTTCAAGTTGGGTGCAGAATTCATGGATCAAATCATCTGCACTGAGTTTCATGGTTGGTAGTGTTGATCGATCAGTAGTTATCCATTTTTTAAATTCAGTTTCCTCGATTACCTGCCTGTCAAATGTAATCCGTAGTCATTCATTCAAATTACTTGAGTCACCACACACATTTTTGCAGAAAGCATTCGTGACTTGGTGGATTACATCGTAGTTGTGAAAGACAATGGTTGTAGTGAACCAGTGGGATGTGATCATTTTTGTTAAGTTTGCTGAGTTTTGCACCAACCATCATTAATTTTCCATTCTGATGAATTGTGCAAATACAAAGTTACAAAGAACTAGTTGCTTTTGCTTATGGACTCGTTCACCATGAACACAGATAGAGACAAAGTCTTTTCTCTCATACAATAGAATAGAATGCTTTCACCAACTAGATGGTTTCAGAGGACAGGCTTTTTCCTGGTTTGGGATGTGGATCACTCATGATGCCTTTCTCTTTCATTAAATGTTTTGCTCTGTTTACAATGAGGTATGTGTTGAAGAGTGTTGCTGTTTTCCGGATGCTCCAACTCTTTGGGATCACGGTCAACGATTTTATCTTTTCACATCTCGTCTGTTTTCCAGAATTTTTCCTTTAAGTGTGCCACCATTTCACCAAAGCTTTCTCACCAGAAGTAGCTGTTTCCTCATATTCGAAGCATTTCTCTTGTGCAACTAACTTTAACTTCTTCACCACTGCTGTTAATTTTTGCACCTTTCTTGCAGCATAGGATTCCTGGCCTATCTTTCGTTTTGAGAGTGGGGATTCACCAAAAATATCCAATGATTCATTTAGTATTGACAGTTCATGCTCTTTAAAAACTGTTGTTTCTTTATCAAATATTTGGCATTGATCAGATTCTTGGCCAGACATTGGTGCGAATGAAGAAGCAGGTGATGACGAAGTTATTTCAAGAAGTGATTCCAGCTTTTCACGACATTGTCTGTACAACTTATGTTGTGTGGTCAAACCCAATGTTAGGTTCTTAAAACCAGTTCTGCAGAAACATTTCGCAAGGGTGTTTTCTTTATTTGATCTGGGTGCTATTTTAGTGGATCAATACACCATCACTAGTCACTACTTGACATGATGGTTACAGGCTGACTAAATAGTTATTTCATAGCAGTTTTTGTAGTATCACGCACATGTGCAATGAATATGCATGAGTCTCATGTATTATCTCTCAGTCAAATGAAACTGAATCATCACACATGAAGCTGTGCAATTGTCAATACCATTCAATTTGTAATGCTTACCATATGTAATATGCAATCAAATTTGTTCATTTGTAATTTTTGAATGTTGCTCTATATGCCACCAATCACATAAAATTACAGACAAAGTAGACATGTACATGAGCATGATCTAGTCCCTCTGGTGGCTTATTGCATAGCAATAATCCCTGGTGTATTGAATAACAATTAGATAATTATGAAGTGAGTTATCCTGTACCATCCTGGTACAATTTGTCATCCACGGGTGTACTCAATTTAATGTATCTCTGAACATTATCATTTGCCCATTATAACATTTTCAGGGATACTTCTGCAATAGTATAGGATACTGTGTAAAAAAAATCAAACAAATCGGAGGACACGTTTTTTGGGTATCTGAGGTCAAAAGTCAAATTATCACAAATATATTATTTTTATTCACATTATATCTATGTGCGCTTGTTTATTGGCTTTCCAATTATGTATTGTACTATTTTCTAGCTTTATTAACAGCCAGAGTTATGGGCATTATTGTGACAGTCAGTATGCGAATCAGGTTAAAGTTCAGTGACCTATATCATCAATAATACTTGACCTAGATTTTAAAAAGACAATTTATTTAGATATTCTCATGTGAGCCAAAACTGTTCTAAATTTCATCAAAATTTGAGTCGGGTGATGCAAAAAGTGCTGCTGAGACGTTGCAGTGTTTCTGTGAACCACATACAATTCTGGGTGTAATGCCAAGTTCTTCTGCTTTCAGCTGGTGGTGACATCTGCGATTCCTGCATCATTGCTGATCAATGTACGACATGCTCGTACGGTTATATGCTTGATGGCACTACATGTTTAAGTAAGTGGATTACATTGTTGTGTGCAATACGTCGTCTGTATTATTCACGTCAAAGACAAGTGTACATATTGCAGTCTGTGTGAGAGCTCATACTTTAAACATACCTGACCCTAGAAGTTCTTACAACATGACAAGGAAAATACATAATTTATACCTGCCAACTTTTTTTTGAAATCCAGGAGATTCCTCAGGGGTTCAGCATGCTTCCCATATATCTCGGATCTTAACATTGGCAGATGGGGGGTGGCTGCTTTTTGAGATTTTTTGTTGGAAATTCAGTGGTTCAGCACATCTCAGCACATCTCCCATGATGTCGCACTGTCTCGAATACGGGGGATGCTGTGGGAGATTTCAAGAGAAAATCCGGGAGATTTACCTATATTCCGGGAGACTCCCAGATTTCATGGGAGAGTTGACAGGTATAATAAATCATTAGCTTAGCTGTATAAATCCAAGGGAAAACAAATCTTTGGTGCCCGACCTAATATCTTGCTGTTAAAATACGGGGAATGTTGATTTCATATTGGTCTGAAGAAATTGTTGACGACATCTTCACAGCACAGATCAATGCCTCGTAGTTGTCTTGAACATTCTTGTGCACAGAATTGTTCCATCCTCCAATCATTTGCAGGGAAAATTTAATGCACATTTTGTACACAAAATTAATTTTGACATAATGTTGAATACTGAAAATGGACCCGACTCCAAATGTGCAACACTTGGATCCTACCCCTCTTAAAATGCAGTTCATTTTGAGCTGAGCCCATCCCAAATTCCCGCATCCCACCCGCCTTGATAGATTGTAACTGGCTTATAATTGTTCACATCATTCCACAATCACCTTTTTGGACCAGCGTTAGATATGGCCATGACATTTCATTTTTTCGTGGGAGCCAAGCTGGGCTCCCTATGTAACGGTCATATTAGACAAAACCAAGATGGCCACTGTTTGGAGTAAGGTTGTGCAATAAATCGAGAACCAAAAGTAGTAGAACCATAAATGAGACTACTTTTAGGTATTTTTGAGAATAATGAATTCATTTCCTGTGTTTTCTTAAATATTTGGGGTAAAGGTCACTTTAGTCAAGATAAAGGTAAAATTTGCTCATAAATGCTCAAAAACTTACATATCTGTTGATGATTCGATTGGTCTTACTGTGTGAACAGGGGTATATTTTTTATTATTATGTTCGAACTGATACTGAAAGACGAAATGGAGTTCATATAATGAAGGTCAACATAGATCAAGGTAAAGATCAGTGTCGTTATTTATTACAGAAACTTCTGATTATGTACAACTGGGAATGTAACCCAGTTCATAGTAATAATACTATTATTCTAGAAATAGCAATGATATATCAATTAGATACACAAAATTCAATGATATTTTGTTTCAACCGTGATTGTGAACATATAATTTTAAAATAGTTCAGAATCGTTGCTTCAATGATTCGGAACGAACCCTACAATGAATTTACCTAAACAATATCATCCATCATCCGACCATCCATCTATCCATTAGTAGAGGTTCAATGATTAGCATCTTTCCCATCATTGTTTAGGCAGCTACCTTGTGCTGTGCAACGAAGGCCTGCCCTGCAGTTCTTTCATGCAGCCACTATGTAGGAGGAGGGCACAAGCCATACTTGCATCGGCAAGAGTAGTCCAGAAAGGAAGCCATTGCTTGCTGCGCTCATCCTGTTCCCATCCCTATTCACCAAACACAGCGATTGCCTGGTGGCAAGTAGGTGACCGCTTCCAGATGAAACAGGCTTGGAACAAGTACCTCTTGATATGCTCGAAGAGGGCAGCCTGGGTCATTGACGACTGCCATTGGTGAAGAGTTGATGCCTTGCATCTTTGACAGTTGCAGAACCACATGTCTTGCACATCAAATCACTCAATGCACTGCATGTGAACTGAGTGAAGGACTACGGATCTGCAGTCAGCGAGATCATCGTCTCTCTAAGACCTGGCGTACTGTTCCATGCAGTCCACTACACAAAAGTTGACAATAATGTGTTGTATGTTGTTATGATATGTTAGTGTAAGGGGGGCGACAGGGTAGGGTTAGTCCTGCGAGACTTCTCGGATCGAGGTGGAAAGATCACTAAACATCTACCAGAAAGATGGTAATGAAATGTCTGCAATATGTGAATGTTATATGTTATGTATGTCTCTCTCTCTTCCTCTCTATCATTCTCCATCCCTCTCTCCCCTCTCTCCCCTCCTCTCTCTCCCCCATGGTCTCTCTCCACCTCTGTCTCTCTCTCTCTCCCTCCATCTGCCTTCCTTTTTCTCCCTCGCTCTCCCTCGCTCTTCCTCTCTCTCCCCCACTCTCCTTGTCTCCTTTCTTTGTGTCACTCTCTCCCCCTCTCCCTGTCTCTATGGCTGATGTCTGTCTTGAGAGACTGTCATCTAATTTTCCTTGTTGTGACTGCTCAACTGATGTTTATTTGCTTGTAGAATGGGCGTCTGACTGCTCCAAGTGTTCTGTGGCAAACTAGTGTGACAGCGACTCTTGCAAGTCACCCTTAGTCTATGACAGTACTTCAAAGACATGTAAAGGTATGTACTGCATTCTACAGTGTTTGATATTAATATACATTCAAGTTCAACATTGGTTATTTGTTGTACGTTGTGCTGGTGGTGCAACACCACTAGACAAAATGGTGTGTTGTGTTTGCAATGATGTCCTTCGCTACACGTAATGGGAAACATCATGGGGAGTCCAACACAAACAACTGCATTGTTGGCAGAATAGAACAATGCACTCACAAAATTAAAAGTACTGTGCTGCAAATGCATATTGAAATCTATATCTCACAGCTAATATATTGCAGAACAAAGACGAGCTGTACAGCAGAAACATGTAAATGTTATCCGGTTCCCTTGTAGATAAATATGCAACCTTCTGGCTGTATGTCGCAGTGGAACTGAGTGCTGCTGAGACGTCGCAGTGTTTCTGTGAACCACATACAATTCTGGGTGTAATGCCAAGTTCTTTTGCTTGCAGCTTGTGCTGACATCTGTGATCCCTGCACCATTGCTGATCAATGTACGACATGCCCATACAGTTATATGTTAGATGGCACTACATGTTCAAGTAAGTGGATTACATTGTTGTGTGCAATACGCCGTCTGTATTATTCACGTCAAAGGCAAGTGTAAATATTGCAGTCTGTGTGAGAGCCATAAACAGACAACAACGTTCACACTGTGAATCAGGCAGATGTGTCTAAAGATGAGATTCTACTCCCATGGTTAAATTGTACCACAATAATTTATTTTTATTTTTGGATACTCGTCTGACAACATACCTGACCCTAGAAGTTATTACAACATGACAAGGAAAATATATCATTTATACCTGCCAACTTTTTTGTTGAAATCCGGGAGATTCCTCAGGGGTTCAGCATGCTACCCATATATCTCGGATCTTGACATAGGAAGATTGGGGTGGGTGCTGTTGGAGATTTTGTGGTTCAGCACGTCTTGGCACATCTCCCATGGTTTCGCGCTGTCTCGAAGACGGGGGGTGCTGTTGGAGATTTCGTGAGAAAATCCGGGAGATTGACCAATATTCTGGGCGACTCCCAGATTTCACAGGAGAGTTGACAGGTATAAATAATTCATTAGCTTAGCTGTATAAATCTAAGCAGCATAAGGGAAAACAAATCTTTGCTGTCCGACCTAATATCATGCTGTTAAATTACGGGAATGTTTATTTCTTATTGGTCTGAAGAAATTGTTATTGACATCTTCACAGCACAGGTCAATGCCTCCTAGTTGTCTTGAACATTCTTGTTCACAGGAATTTGTTCCATCCTCCAATCATTTGCACCTAAATTTAATGCACATTTTGTACACAAAATTAATTTTGACGTAATGTTGAACACTGAGAATGGACCCAACCCCAAATGTGCAATACTTGGATCCTACCCCTCTTAAAATGCAGTTCATTTTGAGCTGAGCCCATTCCAAATTCCTGCATCCTACCCGCCTTCATAGATTGTAACTGGCCTATATATAGTCAGGTGGCTTAATCTTATAATTGTCCACATCGTTCCACAATCACCATTTTTGGACCAGCGTTAGATATGGCCATGACATTTCATTTTTCCATGGGAGCCAAGCTGAGCTCCCTATGTGACCGGTCATATTGGACAAAACTAAGATGGCCACTGTTCGGAGTAAGGTTGTGCAATAACTCGAGAACCAAAAGTGATAGAATCATAAATGAGACCACTGTTAGGCGTTTTCCGCAACAACTGTTTTTTTCCAGTTATTGCCGAGTACCAGTTAAGATATATTCAGTCTTGGAGTTGTTCGTTTTAAGTTTCATGCTTTGCATCCAGCTATTGATGTCTCTAATGCACCGTTCCATAGACTCGCGATTACAGTCCATAGAATTGGCGTTAAAACTACAGTACACCTGATGGTAATCAGCATACGCATGCACCAGCTTACCTTGCTGATCAATGATATGAAAAATAGGGCTAAAATACTCTGTGAATTCCACAGGACCAAGGCATGATCCTTGCGGTACTCCCTGATCAAGTTTAAACTGGTCAGACACCGTACCATCAATAATAATTGATTGAATTTGAAGATAAGATGAAAACCAATTTAGAGCTGTGCCTGATACACCAAAAGAACAATTCATAATATTCAACAAAATGTTATGGTCCCCAGTATGAAAAGCTGACAACAAGTAAATTAAAACCAGTTGTGTGACCTTCTGTTGGGCCATGTTTAAAAGAATGTCAGACTGGACCTTAACAAGTGCAGTTTTAGTAGAATGTCAAGCTCTACACGCCGACTGACAAGGTGGCAAAGGAAATCCACATTCTGAATGAAAGCAAAATTGGTCTACAACAGCCCATTCTGTTAATTTAGAGATATACTGGAGATTTGATACAGGGCGCAGACATGGGGTCAAATGCAAATGCATTTAAATGCGACTGATCCAGTGTTTGCATTTGAACATTTGGAGCCAAAACTATTTGCATTTAAATACATTTTAAAAGTATTTGAGAAATCAAATCCTTATAGCATTTAATTATGTCAATGAAAACTGTTATCACAGCTGTGTTTAATTAAATTGTTGCTTGGTCTGGGCATTTGATACAGGTCACTCATGTTACTTATGTGATCACCAAGGCATGACATTCACTGAGAAAAAACTGGCCTTCCTATAGCTCTTTTATTAGTTGACCAACTGCAGCTAGTTGCATGCTTTGATCATTAACTACCTGGGTCATTATCAGATGGATGATCAGTGTATCAGCTGGCCTGTGACAGGGTCAGCTTAGCAAGCATTTAATTAACAGTGGGTGGCTTAATCTAATTTTATTGGAAGACAGTGCATCAGTGGGCCCAGGAAATGGAAAACAGGATTAACCTGTCACAGGGGAAAATTTTACAATGTGTGATCAATTATAGCATGGTACTATTGACTCAATGAACTTAATTCTGGATAAACAATGGTCAAGTATAGCTCATTTTTGTCATGATTTATTGTGCACGAGCAAGGGGACGTCAAGAGAATTAGAAAAGTATTTGAACAGTATTGAAATACTTTTGAAAAGTATTTGCAATTTGCATTTGACATAAACAAAATGTATTTGCATTTAAAATGTCAAAACTGTCTGTCAGGGCGATAGTTTTTTGGAATAGGATCCAGTCGTGCTTTTTTAAGCAGTGGCTCTACAAGTGCAGTCTTCCATTCATGTGGGAATTCCCCAGCAGCAATGGAGCAATTGATGATGTGTGTAAGGAATGGCACAAATTCCTCAATATACTATTTGACCAATTTGGTTGGCATGGGGTCCAGAGCATAGCTGGTTGTCTTAGATTTCATAACCAATTTGTGCACATCATCATCAGAGACCACAGCAAATGTATCTAAATTATCACACACACACACCTTCTCTGGTTTCTGATGATTTGACGGGAGGTTTTGCTAGGCAACATATCATGTGCTGGATAGGTTAATTATAGCGTGTTCGGCCAGTACTGCCAGAGGGTTGACATTGGTTGTTATGCTTCAGGCGACGTGCCTAACCTGGATGGCATGACATTTGGTCAGCACGAGAAGATGCTACAGGGTTGTGTCAGCAACCTGTACATCCAGGGCAAGGGAACCCTGGACCTCACCACTAATGCTGTCGGGGTATGTCGTGGCGCCCTGACACCCCTCATTGCTGCGGCTATCCAGTTGCTACAGTGTTCTTGTTTCTTTATGTTTTGGGGCCAGTGTTGCAGACAGTATATTCTTAACCAAAAAATCTATTATTATGTCAACTTGATTAGTTTTGTTAACAGAAATGTAACCAATTAAAATTATATATTTCGGCTGGTTAATACTTGATTTGAAACTTATTAACACAACAACAAGAACAAGAAAGTTTATTCGGCTGGTTGATATTTGAAACAAAAGAAGTTTTGTTGTCATTTGGTTAAAAAATGTCTATAATAAAAAGATCTATTATATGACTGATGAAATTATTAAATATCGGAAATCGTGAGAAGTGGCAAACGAAATGTCACGAAGGTGAATGCCTATGCAACAGGAAGGGAGATGTTGGAGTATTGGTTGGTTGGTTGGTTCTGCTAGGCCTGATGCTGTAATATGTAATGCTGAAGAGTAGATATTGACTTAGGCAGTGTAGCCAAGTCAACCAAAGAGAAACACCGGCTGTATTTTCAATGTTGCAAACAGCATCTAGACAATGTAAACTTGTGTGTAGCTACAGTGATATGAAATGTGTAGATCAGGTCTATGCGAAACAGGCGGTTAAATAATGTCTGAATGAATTGTACCATTAGGCTGTAGATATGAATTCTTTGAAATTTTATTTTATTTGTACACATTTTTTAGCAGTAAGTTGTCCTTGCATGTTGAAGGTCAGATTATTCACAAAGCAATGTTGATATGATGGAGTAATAAGGTAATTATGTGCAATCATACCACTAGATCATGCCTACAAAAATGATGGTCTAATACAAACTATTTATTGTCCGCATATATCAAATATGCCAACTACAAATATTGAATATTTTTCCACACAGAAACAGAGTTGTAGGGGGAAAGAAATCTTGTGATGTATTTCATTAGAAAGTGCAACATTTCACATGTCCCATGCCTGCTTTTGTAGAGTTGGATGAACCATGTGTGGTTTAATGATATCTATGTTTAAAATACACCATTGTTGCCTTATATTTTAGATGCCAGTATATTATAATGAAAATGTCAAAAGCGTGCGGTAATGAAATGTTAGGTTTAAGTAGTAAACGTTTTAAAGATTTATCGACATGCTCGTCTAGCTGTGGATATCTGACCTGGTGAAAACTAGATGCTCATTGGTTCCAAGATGAAAACAGTTTATGGTGTGTAGATCTACATTTAGCTGGGTAATGTTGGATTTTCTTTCATATTGTGAGTAACAAGCAAAGTTCACACGATTCAAATATGTATACTATCAATAGTAACTTGTGTATTGTTTATTTTGATATAAAGAAACACAATGTTTCCTCAATGAGAACATTATTTTGTTATTCCCTAACTTGAACTTGTTTCAAACATTTGACATTCAGTAACACTGTCTTTTAAAACGTGTATTTAAAATCTCAAGGTGGCAATAACAGTACAGATGTTACTGGCCACGTATTATTGAATATAACACACCTTTATGGTAAACACATCAAGACCTGGCATTATGTTAATTAAGCAAAGAGCAAGCCGATTCGTACTTAAATCTAGAGAAGTGTAAACAAAACGACTGGTCACTCATTACCTCTGATCATGAGGTAAAGTAAAAGAGAAATGCCTGTTTTAATACACAGGTTTGTCTGAAAATATTGTTGTCATACGGATTACCACTGCCTAGTATTATTCAGCATGTGGTTACATGGTTATAGATGTGTCAATAAATTTGTTACAAAAATGTTATCTTGTTATGGCAAGTGTTCATATGATACAGTAAAACCCTGCTAACCTAGCAACTATAAAGTGAGGACATAATATACCTTGCAAAATACATGATTAATTTCTTTCAAAATCCAGAAAAATACATTAGTGATTAACGCACATACTGTATGAAGCATGTCAGTTCAAATTGCACAACCAACAACAAAAGTACCTGGTAAAAACAGTTTGGTATTATCCAAAGTTCTGAAAACAACTACACATTTAAAACTTGCAAAATTGACTATTCCATTACAGCAGTACACATCCGCGTACTGCACCTATCCTTGGCAAACACCCCAGAAGATATATGTATCAGCAGAATAGCCTCTCATACTAGAGTACAGTTGTAATTGTCGAACATTAAGCATGTGGTCTCCTGCTGACATCTTTCTGTTGAAACCATGCAAGATGGCTCCTTTCCTCCAGCCATCTTTTCCCTGCATAACACATAGGCAACATTTGCATCTCATGTTGGTGTGCTATGATATATACAAATGGGCGACATTCTGGGTGAAATGTTATATTGATGCCCTCTTCAGGTTGAAATACTCCCTTGTTGATAGGTTTTCTCTGAGAATTTAAAACTCTACTTCTGTACAAATTCCTACATTTTCATCCCACTAGGGTTCCATCCTTGTTTTCACGACTGAGTCTGAAGTTTCTTCCTACCTAGCTGCCATTACCATGTTATATGTGGCATGCTAATTTGCTGTGCTATTTTCAATTGTTGTTTAAATGGAATTAACTTGGCTTAGATGGAGTTATTGTAAACGGCTGAAGTTACTGAATGGAATAAGTGTGTGTGCACAGCCAGTAGTGTATTGATACGGTACACCAGCAGGTTCGAACCTGCCACACACAACACTGAAACGCTATTGTCATAAACAACAGTTCAACAGTTTTTAAAGAAACAAATGACATAATATGTCTGCATTTACAACACAATACTCTAACAGCATTCAGTCACAAATATATTATTTACATTACTGAAATTTGATAAATGAATGTTAATGTTTCACAAAGGAGATAATATCATATGTTTGTATCATTTTACAGAAAATAATACAATATATAATTGTTACAAAACTATCTAGACAAACATATAAACCGACTTGTTTAGTGTTCAGCTCCCAACTGTATATATCCTCATTTGCTCAAAATCAAATTGACATATGTGTACATTATGTAAGGGGCCATCTGTAAAGTGCAGAGGGAGGTCTGTGGGCAAGCGTGATGAAGCGTAACATCAGTGTGGGGGTCTCTGCATCAGTCTTACGTAACAAATCGTAATATTTCCCATGTTTATTCCAATAGCATTTCAACAAAAAACCAGCTACATACACTAGAATGAAATCTAGGGAGGGGATATTTATGCCATAATAGTTTGCCTAACTGGACAACATCTCAGGATTTCTGTTAGGTTGGAAGTACATTTAAACAGTGCCATTTAAACAGACACTCCGGATTTCGACATACACATCTTTCGAAACGGTGTACACAATGATAGTGATCGGCAGTTACAATGGTAAAATATAGCGTAAAGCGAATTAGAATCTACATCCACACATGTGATGTAGTTACAGTTGAACCTCAGTTTAGGGTCACCTCATTAATATAACCACATTGCAAGTTAGGTCACCCTAGGACAGTCCCAAATTAGTTCCATATATAGTTTAAAGTAAAGGAAATTAGTCCCACTAATATGGTCACCTCGCTATTCACATTACTTTTACCCAGTCCCAATGGTGACATTCATAGTGAAGTTCCATATATATATATATATATATACCGTGTACAGGGGACTGTTGATTCATATTTCACGGCGTACGGGTGTTTTAAGGAGACAGAAGCCGGTCTCCTTAAGGTTTGATATATTATTGTGCAACTAATGCGTTTCATGTTACGATTATCCTTGCTAGTATAAAGAACTATCCACTATGGAATAAAAAGGAACATTCTTAGCTGGGTTACAGCTCTGCTGGCCCATAGAAGACAACGAGTAAGACTAAATAACATATGTTCAACTTAGCAGGAGGTAATCAGTGTTATACAACAAGGATCAGTGATTGTCCCCCTTCTTTTTGTTATATTAAAAATGATTTACGTGATGTTATAAAGAGCTCTGATATTTTCTTGTCTGCGGATGATATTAAGCGCTTCTATCCTATTTATACCGAAGAGGACTGAACAAAACTGCAACAAGATCATATTTCTGCCGAACGCTGGATAGATACATCACTTTTGTAATTCCATCCAGATAAATGTAACCATACGAGAATTGGATCATCATCCACAAGGAATAAAGGCTAATCACTGGGAAGCAACCAGACTACACTTAAAAGCATGGAAAAGGTGAAAGATATTGGAGTCACTTTCGATTCATTGCTTAATTCTGAGGCATGAATGTCAGAAAAAATAATAAAGCCAACTCGATGATGGGGATTTTTTGGATCGCATGGACGAAACATTCACACCGTGAATACGCTGATCAGATATGGAGTCCATTCTTAATGGAACATATTACAGCTCTTAAAAATTTTCAGTACAGAGCAACCAAATGAATTCCTGGTTTCAAAGACCTTGAATACAAAGAACGCTTAAAGAGACTGAAATTTCCAACTTTATCATAACGTCGCCCCAGAGATATGATTGGAATGTATAAGATACTAACAGGGAAATATGATCCAGCAGTCTCATCCGATTTTGTTACACATACGAGATGGCACCACCTAAAAATAGTTAAAGAAAGATGCTGATGAAATATTAGAAATAACGCATTTATATACCGACGCACATACGTATGAAACAGTCTCCCACAGTTTGTGGTTGACGCTTCACCGGAGCAGTCGTTTGACGACAAAATAGATAGATAAGTTATGGCAACATCACCCTACCTAAACTAAATATACTGCCCCACTCCTATCTTGGATTGTTCCAGACTCAGAAGCATGTGCACAGTCCGAGCAGATGTCAAAAGTGAGAGCTGGCATGTAAGAGGCAGAAGCAGTAATGCCTAATCAAGCCATAAGAGGACCTGTAAGAACCTGTAAGATGTTATTCACTTTACTTTTCAGGTCTTGAAAATGGCCCAACAACATTGAAGTTCATTTTTTCAAAGACAAAAAGAGAGAATCAGGAAGTGGGAGACACTTGAGCCGTTACTGCCTATGATGCAGAGCTAACTGCACCAATGATTGGCTCGGGACATCATTCGGGAGCTCCTTACAACCCTACTCTGGAGAGTAGTGTCACAGTCCTTATCTCTCACAGTTGACCCACCACCGTGTGGTTGTGCCCTGCAGGGGAGGGATTATATCGGCCCCCAAGCCTTCCCGGCGTTCCCATAACCGGTGTGGTCATCCATGCCACGTGATATAACCCTATATATTGAGCACGTCAAGCTGCAATTAACATAGCAAAATTACCTGCTTTTATAACCAGCCAAACACAGTCAGGCGAAATATGTGGTGTGAACGTCAACTCTAATTAATCTTGCATATCTACACCTAGTGAAGTTACTTATTCGTTATAATGATATTAAAACGTTGGTCATACGTCATGTTACATGATATGATGCAGTAAACATGTGTATATGTGGCATAAATATTATTACTAATCAATTATATGTATTATGATGTATGCAAGTTCATGGATAGTTTTGGTTGAAGACGATAGGGGGCGAATCCAATATGGCCGCACACCGTGGGGAAACTTCCTTAAGTCAAATCATATTTATTGTGTATGTATTATACTAACAACGGTTCAAGCAGAATACACATGGTGAATTAAAAACGAGGAGAGATGGTGTGAGAACTTATGTTAACTCTGCTGTGGTGCGTTGTGTTAATAAATATTTCAACTAGTGCATTTATTTTGAATGCCTTAAGTGACCATACATTTGTTTCTAATACTTTGTTCACAGCCAAATAATCTAACTATAATTTGCCAAGCACAAACGTGTACGTATTTGCATTGTGATAGGCAAGATGTACTATGAACACATCACGCCAGTGCGTATGTATTTGTCTGTCTATATATGTGTCTACATTACAATACAATACAAAAGTAACGTTTAAACACAATAACCATGTTGTTTTCTTGCGCGCGCGTGCCTGCCGTCGTGAATAGACTACTCAACAATAACGAATTTCTTGTTGTACCCAAAGGTAATATATAGAACAGTTTACAACTACTTGCCGTTGTAAACATCCAAAGTCCCTACCTTCCTTCTGATGGCGCTGTTGCAGCCATCTTGCAATGGCTATCCACTCACGCTGTCTTTTCCGGCATTTGTTTTCATGTCCTATAGTTTGTTCCACAGTTGAAATCATCTGTTGCACGAAGCACCATATCGAGCGTCAAGCGAATATTGTTTGTTACATATAATGCGACTGCATCCACGCAAATCAACCATCCACCAGTTATGTCGGTGTTATACTGAAACCCGTCGTGTCACCTATATTTAACCACTGTATTCCCATCGGTCGTTTTACGCTTCTCAGTCACACGTGTATAACAACTGTCAGGTGGAACTCGACAGAGGTAGTTATATTAAGAAGATTCCATTGTTGGCTCGCACGTGATACCTAGCATGTTCACCGATAGTTGAATCAATGCATTGTCTCTGAGGTAATACGCCATGACCTTGTTTGTGCATGGACGAAGCACAGTTTGCATGTATATAGTAATACCATTGTCATTCGTGTTAAATGTGCAAAGATCCATGACCGTACCCAATTACCAGTAGATGCGAGAGAGAAAGAAAATGTGTGTGTGAGAGCGAGAGAGAAAGAAAGAGGGGGGGGGGGGGAGAAAGAGAGAGAGAGAGAGAGAGTATACAACATACAACACACAGTCGTTCCTCTACACGGACTGCCTCCTGGACCCCCTGATCCAGGAGGACCATGATGGAGTGTATGTTTGCCTGCAGTAAGACCACTATATATTTAAAATATTTTATGTCAGACAATTTATATAAACAGTTTATGACTAACAATTTTATGAAAAACAGCTTACATAAGTGGAGAGTAACAAAGTGGACCAAATACCACAATGACTCTGCAATATCACATTGTTGCTATCTTATGACAATCTCAAATATTCTTTATTATCAAAGTACATTATAAACCTTAAAGCACCCAAATACTAGACAAAGAACGTTGGTCTAAAAAAGAAGGAAAATATAAAATTACAAAAATTGGAACATTAGAGAATGATTTGTAGAATAAGTGATATGACATGGGAAGATATAAGGAATATGCAGAAATAAAAAGACCGTTGGAATGAAGAGTTGAAGAAACACATAAAAATGAAAGTAGCAGACTAAGATGGGCAGAACATGTAGAGAGAATGAGTGAGGAGTGACTGAGAAAGAGACGATCAACAACAGAAGAAGTTGTGATAGAAGGAGAAAAGGGTGATAGAAGGAGAAGAGGGTTACAGCAGGTGAAGAGGGTGATAGAAGGAGAAGAGGGTGATAGAAGGAGAAGAAGGTGATAGAAGGAGAAGAGGGAGAGAGAGAGAGAGAGATAGACTGACAGACAGACAGACAGACAGACAGACAGACAGACAGACAGACAGACAGACAGACATACATACATACTAGGCAGGCAGGCATGCAGGCAGGCAGGCAGGCAGGCAGGCAGGCAGGCAGGCAGGCAGGCAGGCAGGCAGGCAGGCAGGCAGGTGTCAGATATACAAGCATACACACATACAGGCAGGCATACAGGCAGGCAGGCATACAGTCAAGTCAGACAGACAGACAGACATACACACAGACAGACACACAGACAGAAAGGCAGGCAGGCAAGCAGGCAGGCAGGCAGGCAGGCAGGCAGGCAGGCAGGCAGGCAGGCAGGCAGGCAGGCAGGCAGGCAGGCAGGCAGCCAGACAGGCAGGCAGACAGGCAGACAGGCAGACAGGCAGACAGGCAGACAGGCAGACCGGCAGACAGGCAGACAGGCAAGCAGGGACACTGGCGGAATGAAGTACTGTCTAATAGACATGAAACGTGACATTCGAACAGACAAACATAGAAGATGGAGGAGAAGAGAGAGAGAGAGAGAGAGAGAAGAGAGGGAAGAGAGAGAGAGAGAGAGAGTGTGAAGAGAGAGAAAAGAGAGAGAAGAGAGACAGAAGAGAGACAGAAAGAAGAGAGAGAAGATAGAGAGAAGAGAGAGAGACAGGAGATATAGCGAGAGATAGAGAGAGAAGAGAGAGATAAGTGAAATAGAAAGAAGAAAGAGAAGATAGAGAGAGTAGAGAGGGAAGAGAGAGAGGAGAGGGAGAGAAGAGAGAGAGGAGTGAGAGAAGAGAGAGGGGAGAGAGAGCAGAGAAATGAGACAGAGGAGATGAGAGAGAGGAGAGGGAGGAGATAGAGTAAAGAGAGAGAGGAGAAAGGGAGGAGAGAGAGAGGAAAGAGAGAAGAGAGAGAGAAGAGAGAAAAAAGAGAGAAGAGAAATATAAGATAGAGAGAAGAGAGAGAGAGGAGAGAAATGAGAGAGGAGAGAGAAGAGAGAGAGAGAGAAAGAAAGAAAGAAGAGAGAGTGGTGGAGGGAGATATATAGAGAGAAAGACAGACAGAGACAGAGATGGGGAGGGGTAGAGAGGGCAAAAACTGAGACAGAGATAGGCAGATAAACACAAAGCCGGCTTGCAAGCAAGCAGGCAGCAGTTATACAGACATACTGGCAAGCAGGCAACAGAGAGAGAAGAGATATAGCGAGAGAATAGCGATAGAGAGAGAAGAGAGAGATAAGTGAAAGAGAAAGAAGAAAGAGAAGATAGAGAGAGTAGAGAGGGAATAGAGAGAGAGAGAGAGAGGAGAGAGAGAGAAGAGAGATAGGAGTGAGAGAAGAGACAGAGGAGAGAGAGCAGAGAGATGAGACAGAGGAGAGGGAGGAGATAGAGTAGAGAGAGAGAAGAGAGAGGAGAGAGAGAAGAGAGAAATAAGAGAGAGCGAGATAGAGAGAAGAGAAATAGAAGATATAGAGAAGAGAGAGGAGAGAAAGGAGAAAGGAGAGATAGAGAGGGAGAGAAAGAAAGAAGAGATAGGGGTGGAGGGAGAAATAGAGAGAGAAAGACAGAGAGAGGCAGAGACAGAGATGGGGGGGGGGGGGGTAGAGACGGGCAAAAACGGATACAGAGATAGGCAGATAAACACAAAACCGGCTGGCAAGCAGGCAGGCAGCAGTTATACAGATATAGAGACATACTGGCAGGCATACAGACAGGCACGCAAAAGTCTAGGCAGGCAGGCAGGCAGGCAGGCAGGCAGGCAGGCAGGCAGGCAGGCAGGCAGGCGGACAGAAAGACAGACAGACTGATAGAGATTTAGATAGAAAGATAGATAGAGACATACTGACATGCAGATAGTCAGACAGGCATAGAGAAGGAGGCAGGCCGGCAGGCAGCCATATAGGGATATAGGCAGACAGACAGGCAAGCAGACACACAAGTGGGCTGGCGTTCTGTCTAACAGACTTATAGACTGACATTCCAACAGACAATCATAGAGGATGGAGGAGAGAGTGTGTGCGATTCGGGGAGAGAGAGGGAGAGTTGAAGAATGGGAGACAGGGAGAACAATATTTTTATAGAGAGAAATAGGGGCATGAATGAAGACAGACGGACAGCGTGCTAATTGCGATTACAACATAGTCAAGCAATAAACGCTGCATTACTAAATTGCATCGGCTGTTCTAATATTATACGTGTTAAACCGTATGTAATAAGCAGTCACCCTATAGATCGACATTTGTCTGAACTTGTAAAGACAACGAATCGGAGAATCTTGTTTTAGCTAAGTATTTCTTTTTAGTAATAACTATCACATTATCTAAAGTACCTATACATCACAATAATTAGTTAAAATGCATGCTAGATATGTAAGTGGTATGTAAACACAATTTGACATTATACGACACAACACTCCTACACTCGTCATACTATAGCTGGCATGCCCGAAGTGACGGGTAATGGGGCAACAAGAAACAATTTAAGTTACGTACTATTGTAATAATATCACTATTACATGTAACACATAAACATGAAAAAATAACTCACCAGGTCGTGCATATTCATACTCGTAATACGGAGCCGAGAGAACTGTACGTATATATTTGTGGACACGTCCACGATCCCTAGCTAATTGCGACTGGGTGTGGCCCAATGCAGCTACACTACCCGCGTCTGGCGCATGACATAACAATAGCCTATGCAACCGCTTGCATGAAACAATTCCGCCAGGGTTATATAATATATTATACTTGTTGTGTTACAGATTCTTTGTGTGGTCGTACATGTCGACCAGCCCAAAACACGAACGGATTATATGCCCACGAACATTACTATTTGTAAGTTTACAATTATATTATATTTCCAGCACTTTCTTCTAGAGGCCCGACCTTATTCTGAACTGTCTGATTGCTCCGAACGTATGCATAAAATCTGTTGCTGTCACATTTTATACTATAAGCTAATTTATTTATAGCTTCTCTTTAAATTTATATTTTCAGTGGTAGCTTGGTTAAGTGCTTCTTTATAAATGTTGTAGTCTTCATCATTTCCACATGATTTCCACATCATTTGTTTGTACTTAATTTGTCTAATGGCTTCTTTCGATAAGTGTTTCTTTCTGGATCGTTTCCCTTCTTTTTTCAACGAAACAAGTTTATCGACGATGCACTCAATTTCACTCTTTAAGATATTCCAGCATTCTAGTGTCTTATTTTTCAGTGTGTTATTCCACTATATTTGTCTACATATTTCTTCGTGTCCTTTTATCTTCCTTTTTGAAACCTTATCCTGTACTGCTTTTTACAATTCCTTTCTGATTTTACTTTGATAGTAAACTGTATCTTGTTGTGAGCATTACTCTCTATGCAGTGGTTCACATATCTTGACATTGTCAACTAATTAATTACGTGAGAGGATAAAACAAAGTCTAACGTATGTGTGTGTTTGTTTGTATTTGTTTGTGTGCGCGTGTGCAGCGCCAGCCAGACTATCAAGGTATATTTACTATTAGGTAAAAATAACGGGAACTCAACTTTCAATTTAATAAACTCTGGTGGATAAAACAGATAACTTTTTCGAGTTGTCAGCGGGAAAGCACGTACCTACAGCTAGCTATATGTCCCTGAGTGTGATCTACTTTACCAGTTACTAAGTCAATTTCGTAATGGGCAAGTGGAGTGTGTACGGAAAGAAATTCTGTACAGATTGGGGAAAAGAGACTGGTTTAAAGGAGAGGATTCGGAGAGTTCCAGGGGATGAGAAAAAGGCATTCTGTCATTTTTGCCGTTGTGAAGTGCGCGCACACCACGGCGATCTGGTGCAGCATGGAAAAACGGAAAAGCATGGTAAAATGCCGCTCCGTTTTCCAGCACCCGCTCTCTTTTTGATGCTGGTGTTTCATCAGTGAAGATGGACACATCCGTGAAAATGACAGAGTTGAAGCTGGCTGCCCATGTTGCCTGCCACTCCAGTGTTCAGATCACTGACCTCGTTGGCGAAATCGATCGAGACATCAGTGGCAAGAACATACAGCTCCATCGAACGAAATGCACCGCCTTCATCCGCCGAGTCCTAGCTAGGGCGTGCCATGCATGAAGAGCTACTGACGGACATTGGGGATTAATGCAACGTACAATTTGCTGATCGACGAGAGTACAGACGTCTAGCTGTACGATAAAACAAATTTGTGTTGTCATCCGGTATCCGCGAGCATGACAAAGCGAAGGGTGGTGACAACATTTCTTGGGCTCGTCAGCCGAGAAGATGGCACAGCGGCAGCCATCACAGAAGCTCTCGTCGCCTTCCTGGAGGAGCAGCATCTAGATTCAAAGAAGTGTACATACACACATACATACATACATACATACATACATACATACATACATACATACATACATACATACATACATACATACATACATACATACACACACACATGCATGCACCTTCCGACTGCTGCGTGCGACTTCGAAGTTGCGTTCAACATGTTGCTGGCTGAAGGCAACCTTGATCCTGAGAGGGTGGACGTCGCGAAGCAGCAGTGTCGCGACTACGTGGTGGAACTACTGAGGCAACTGCGACAGCGATTGCCTAGTAACGTCCAGCTACTAGAGAACCTGGCATCTCTGTCACCGACAACAATTCTAAGTCCACTCAAGCCGCGACTCACCGATCTCTCATTCCTGAAGCTCTTTAGCGGCAGAGTCGGAGATCTCGAGCAACAGTGGGCCCGGATAGGTACGGTCAGCTGGACCGACCAGCAAGAGGCTGACACAGAGGAATTCTGGATGGATGTGGTCAGCCACACAGGTGCTTCTGGAGAGCAAGATTGTCAGCATCTAGGTGAATACTGTTGACATTGCCATTTTGTAATTAATATATTAAAGGTTGCATCTATACCATCGATACTACTAAAAATGTGTTTGATCTTTACTCAGTGCAACTGTAACATGGCCACTTCTTGTAAGCAACCAATAATTACAAGCACATCATTTAATAATGGTCACTATTGTATTATTTATGTATCTCATTACTGTGTAGGGCCTATGTGACTGCGTAGAGGACCATTTACGTGGGGAATTCCGTGACGCTGTGGTGTGCAATGTATATTTATAAAGAAGCAAATATGTATAGTTCATACCCAGCTAGCACATCTACGTAGTTACCACGTGGCAGCCACGTTGCGCTAACGTTAATTGTGACAACATTGCATCTTACGTAGAAACTACGTGGTTTTGTTGGGGCGCAGTAACGTGGTCAACGTGGTTTTCATGTGAAATTTCACGTTACCACAACCTTAAGACCACGTTGATGACGTCATAACGTGGCATTTTCTACCAAGTTACCACGTGAGTGGACTGGTGATAATAATATTATTATGATCGTCGAAACATCGTGAGGAAAACTCGCTACATTGGCGCCATCTATCAAATAATTCAGATTTATTATACGTGTTACTCGCTAGGTGGCGCCAATGTAGCCGTTATCCTAGCGCTACAAACTTGAACTCGGGCTGTTCGTCGGCGTCGGGGTGAGACCACTGTTAGACTTCATATTGTGTTAATGCCATTTTGCAGCATGGACGATACTTTGGCTAAAGAAATCTTGGAGAGTAGAGTGATTACTGCACAGCACCTAAGGCTAAGCTATTTGATAGAGCACAGGATGAGAGATGCTGACCCTGGCCTGGGCTCGACGCCAGTCACCGGTGTCACAATATAAATAATAGTTTGTGTGTGACAGCATCACACATTAGCCTTGAAGTTGAACCACGTCGAGTCAATATTAATAGACATTGTGTTCGCAGGTATGTAGTCAGCAGATATCATGTGTGGTCGAGATAAATCCAATGTGCCGGCACTGTTCTCTGTGTTGACTGTGACTTTTAATTTACCACAGACTGTACAATTCTTTTCAGCTACACACTCTATGCTTGAAAAGCTGTGGTCGGCTAACTTTCTCGAACGCAATTAATATTATTATTGATGGTCTCCTCCGTGTCGCAGTGCTGTCACGTTCTTTTTCCGACGCCTCCTTTTCACAACAGCCTCAAATTCTGTCTAAGATGGTCCAGTTGCTGATGGCACTGTCTTCTTTTTTATTTCGAATTGTTTACGTCATGCATTTTTTCTCGTTTCTGCTTTAACTCATCTATTGTATGCTGCAAAGTTATGCTAGCAGTCTTGTTGGCAGCCTTCTGTATACCACTGCGACTTGGTGGATGTACTTTTGTTGATGCAAGGATGTGACGCATCTTCTTGCTGGCAATGGTTGAATCCTGTAGTCCGATCTGCAGTGCAATGTTTGTCGTTGCAGCTTTCTGGCCACGGCTGCAAGTTTTGACTTCGACATACAGCTTGTACATGCCGGACTGGAATTGGTAATTCACACAGTGCAGAGACTGCTGTCATACAAGGCTTATTTTGTGTTTCCTCAGTACAGAGAAATGAGGTGTACATTTGTCGCTCTGCTCGGCATGCAGCTGAATGCAGTCATTCCACAACATAGCATTCTTCTCCACACTCAACAGCCACATCTCGGAAAGTGCATGCGCATCTTCTCCTGTCTGTCTCCAGATAGGTGTCGGTGAGAACAGGACACCGGGCAGATTGTGGACGAAATAATTTGCTACTTCCTGGTCGACCTTCCGAGTCTGACACTGTTAAAAGTCCAGCCGGAGTGACTTGCACGACTCTTGAAAAGTGATCCTGGTCGAACCGTGACAACAAATGCCAGCAAGTGTCTTAGGGATTTCTGCCTCGCATGGTTCGTGATATGGATGGCCTCTAGCTTCTGAAACCCCCAACATTAGTTTTAATTCCACAATAAGGCACGTACTTGCCTGCGACGCTTACTTTTTGCTTCTTTCATTGTACCCAGTGCACAGTAAATCCAATGAAAACTATTGTATGTATGTGTCATGAGACGCCCTCTCCCACTGGCTTCCGTGACAAGCTTCGGGTTCTGGTATTTATGACAACGCCATATTGGGACGATGTAACTCAACTGGAAATGTACATGATTATAGTGCATTAGTTAGTAAAATTCAGTTGTTAAATGTCCAGCATTGTCACAACATTCTGATGGTCTTCCTGTCTATTAAAACAATTCACCTTTCACAGATTTATGCCATACCAACTGATAGATTAGAAGGTGTTTACTATGAATCTCCACCGGTCATTTACAAACTCCCCTGTTTAAAAGCATTTCTCTGATTAATGTAATCATTTATTGTTTACCTGTATATTATTTCTATCTTTGTTGTGCACTGGGATGCTATCTTGGATATTTGAACGTGTAAAATGTCTTTAGCGGCTGTTGCTTCATTTTAGTTGTGATTCATGTGGTTGATGATGTGATGTGTGGCCGACATGGCTGGAGGATGAGGAGTAGTTGGCAGGATCAGACAGCAAAGCAAGACAGTCAGTCTACAAGCTGTTTGACCGGGCGGTCAAGGACTATTTCTGTGAGTAATAGGGCTGGTCACTATGTGCGAAATCAGCCAATGGTAAAAGATCAGTGTCTTAGAATTTACTCAAGTCAACCAATGACCAATAGATTTTATGTTACTACTTTTGAAAAAATACTAAGTATTTAAATGCAAGGTGTATCTGTAATGTTGAACAAGGGTAAGCACTGAAATCGCACTTGGTAATTTGACCTGTTTTTTGTGTGTGTATCTAACTTGAGAAGTCTGTAAGCTACATACCTGTAATTTGCTGAATGTGTAGACAATTTCTCTTGTGAAACAAACAGTAATTGGCATTGCTACCCTAGTCAACATGTGTTGGTGCTTATAGCTGTGGGGATATGGCTGGAATACATGCATTATTCCATCAGGGACATGGTTGAGGCAGATGGTATACAGAAGATCCGCACTGTGTTTGAGCATTCCATCACAGCTGTGGATCTCCACCCGAATAAAGACGCCCAGATCTGGGAAACATACCATGAGTTTGAAACAGCCGTCCTCCCTGGGCTGCAGGTGGGTGATATTGGCTAATCTCCTTTTCCTGTCTTTCAAGATTCAATAACCTTACTGTCCATTTAAAACACTGCATTAGAAACATAAATTTACCTTTAGATACTCATTGAGCTGCAGGTGGGTGTTGTTCTCCTGTTTCAATAACTTTATTGTATATTTAAAGCACTCTATTAAAAACAGAACATTTTCTTTAGATACACATTGAAATGCCAATAATAAAAGTGGTAATACACGTAAAATTGGTAAAACACACTGTAGCCAGCATTAACCATTTTTAAAACACTCATCACACATTATTTCATACAACAACTTGAGCATTGCATTACAAATTTAAATTGTCCTTTAGATGCACATTAATATGGCTGCAATACAATTGATAATATACATAAAATCGGTTAAAACACATTGTAGGCAGCAATAAAAATGTGTAAAAAAAACTCATCACATAATACTTCATATATGTTTTGCTATAAACAGTTTACTTAAAACTAGCACTTAAGATTCAAATAGCAGAGGAAATGTTTCTTCTTTAAAACAAACTTGTTGATGGTTCTTTCAAATGTCTCAGTGACAGAAGTTTTTGGAAAGCTGCGTTAAGAGGATCGTTGGGGTAAGGTTGGCCTCGATACTGAGCATTTTGAAAAGCTTCTTCAATGTAACAAGGATTATGTTTAGTGGTGGATTTTCTCGATGAGTTCTTTACTGTAATGAAACAGTCCCTGGTGTCATGGACAGTTGTTCTCTCTGTTGCAGCCTGCGCCAGGGGCTGTGACAAGCCAGGAACAACAACACAAGCAGGACGCCCAGACCAAGAAGATCCTGAAGCTGATAAGGAGGCAGCTCTCCATCCCACTGATGGGTGAGACACAGGCCCTTAGCCAGAAGTAAGTTTTTGCCAGTCTTGAATTAATTAAAAGTACGCCTTTTAGCACGTGAACAGCTTGTGTGGAAGCCAGTCACGTCAGTCACAGCCACTATTGGTCAGTTTAGTTTTCAACAACAAACCTGTGTTATTTGAGCTATTTTTTTAATTTATAGTAATCCATTTGATTTGTTTCACTGCCAATGATAGCCATTAATGTGTGCCTGTATTCATGGAAATGTTAGTTAATCTAGTGGCCAGCTGGCCTCCTCCAGTCTTATCAGTTGTCTTGACCAGTCATCTGCCAATTTTGAAGATGGACAGACGGGTCTGAGTCTAAGCCTTTGGTGAGTCAGAATGTCATCCATCGTTTTGCTAGTTTTTGAGACACTCATCCCATTCTTTTCAGTTTCTGTCTGCTGTTGTGACTTATGGAGCTCAGGTTTGCTTCTGCGGTGCCTGAAGTGTATATCAGCAGCTGTCCTGATTGGTCAGCTAGTGTGCACATGCTCGTTACCACACTGTCTTGTCAAAGAATCTCAGAACATCATCCACAGATTCACTTAATACTCACCCCATCTTTTCTGAGTTCACATAAAATCATTTGAGCATTATAAAGACTACAAAAACTGCCCATCCTAAGGATGGCACTACATAAATATATATATATATATATATATATATATATATATATGCACAATACGGTTTCCTAAAGTTTTAATACCTTACGTTTTTAGGACATAAAATTTAGATCAGTTTTTCAAAACATAATTTTATTTCTCCATGCCCAGGGCAGAAATAGGGGGAAAGGTATTTCTGCCAGGCAGAAACAGTTTATGCCCAGCAGAAATGGCAACAACCAGGGAATACATGCCATTGATAGGAAAGTGCGACTGTTTTTATGAATATGTTGCCAGTATCTTTCTGTACCTGTCTTTGTGCAATCTAAGTAAAAGTACGAGTGCATTCACATGAGTACAAGTACATTTGTATAATAACATATTTTTGTCTCTGTCTTGCAATGCTTGTATTTCCCTAATGATTCCCTGTTTTGTTAATACAGTGGATACAAGTATTGTGTTAGATGTATGCTTACCATCTTGTAATATAAACAAGTCACTGATCATGCAAAATCCCACCACTTGCATTCATTTGTGAGCAATTTGTTGTGCTCATTTGGCTTGTTTAAATGACTTGTTACCTGACAACACATGGGCTGCAGCATTCCTTTGTTCAGTATTTATCTTACCTCTGCACTGTCAGTCCCTGTGTACCCCTGTTTTTTTTATCAGGCTAGAAGTTGGCTGGCAATTCAAACTAATTATCACCTGGTCATCTTGTGGTCAGTGGAAAGCCTAGTTTTTAAGCACCTTGCCACTGTATCCAACTATCTAGGCTAGCTGCTAGAGCTTGCTATTGTTTCAGTGGTTGGTTGAGCTGACTGTCTAGCTGTCTGTGTTTTAATAACTTGTTGGGGATGTCGCCACAATATGACACAGTATTGGTGTAAGAAGATTTTTGATTGATTGATTTACAATTAAATTTCTACTCGGTGACATACTTAGTTTTCACCATTTTCGATGGTCGAACCATTCATACAACATTTACATCAATCATACAACACGTGTTGATATATGTACAAAGGATACAGGTTAAAAGAGATTACAATAAATAAATAAATAATAGTAATAAATAGAATGCATGAAATAAAAAATGAATAAAGTATATAAAGTAGTCATAACATACAAGAAACAAATAAAAACAAAGTACATTTAATATGATGGTGTAACACTCAGATATTTGTGTAGGGTCTTTTTGAAGGATGGAACAGAATGGATGTTTTGAATATCAATTCGTAGTTTTTTCCATAATTTCAAACCGGACACATTGAAACTGTTGATAGTAGGCAGTTTTGGCTTTGGATGGTTTCAGCCGAGAGGCATTTCTGGTATTGTAAGAATTACTATTTGATGTAACCATATCACACAAATATTGTGGTGCTAGACCATTTACACACTTGTACATAAGAACACATTTATTAAAATCCCTTCTTTGCTGTAGTAATAACCAGCCTAGTGTTTGAAACATAGTATTTCTATTTTGCCTAGGACTAGAGCCAGATATGAGTAGCAGCTCTGGCCTGTAGTTTCTGTAATCTAGTTTTGGTTGGTGCTCTGGCTGAATCATAGATTACATCTCCATAATCAAAGTGTGGTTGAACTATTGCGTTATATAATTGCCTGAGAATGTCGATTGATACTATTTGATAAAGAGATCTTAGGATTCCTATTTTGGATGACATTTTAGGAATCATGCTGTTAATGTGGTCGTCCCATTTTAGGTTTGAGTCGATATACATACCAAGGTACTTGGCTACCAATACATGTTTAAGTGGTTCAATGTTGATATGAATTCTAACATCAGTCATCTTGGCAATGGACTGATGAGTGCCAATTAGCATAAATTGACATTTCTGTACATTAATACTAAGTTTGTTAATATCAAAATACTGTTTGACTTTGCATAAATCACTGTTGATATTGGATTCTAATTGAGCCGAACACACTGGTTTTGCAGCTGAATCAATTTCAGTGTCGTCTGCAAACATGTTTATATTGCAGGATTCGGTGACTGTAGGCAGATAATTTAGGTATAGCAGAAACAACCAAGGGGCCCAAGATTGACCCTTGGGGCACCCCAATATTCACAGAAAAAGGATCAGACAGATGGCCATCCACCGAAACTGATTGTGCTCTACAAGTGAGGTAGCTCGAGAACCACTTATGTTCAATGTGTGTAACCCCAAATCCTTTAAGTTTGTTCAGCAAAATATCAGTGTCCATGGTGTCAAAGGCCTTCCGGAGATCAATGAACACTACTCCCGTTACAAGTCCTTTATCGATGTTTTTAACCATCGATTTGTAACATTTAGCAGTGAAGTTACAGTGGAGTGCAATCTTCTGAAACCTGATTGGGCATTCGTGAAAAGTTTGTGCTCTTCCAAATAATCTGTAAAAGAACTATGAACAAAACTTTCAAGTAGTTTAGACAAAATGGTTAGAATTGAGATCGGTCTGTAGTTTGTAAAGTGGGAGCACCTTTGCACATTTCCATTCTGTGATAAACTTGCCAGATGTCAGAGAGAGATTTAGAATGAAAGCGAGTGGTTGTGATATGACTGGTGCTGCTACACATAGTAGTCTGCCAGGCAGTCTATCCAGACCAACAGATTTATTTTCGGGCATATTCCTTAGTTGTTGTTCAATAAAATCAGGTGTGACAGTAGGGAAAGTAAAAGCAGGTATTTCGGGTGGTTTAGGTGGAGTGAATGAAGCAGCTGGTGAAAGCCTACTTGTCAATTCTTTACCAATGGATGTAAAATACTTGTTGAATGCATTGGCCTTACATTTTGGATCAGTAATTTTTTGACCTTCAACAAGTACACCTTTGGGGCTGGACATGGATTTTCCTGGCATGAGTTCTTTTAGGCATCTCCACATTAATTTTGGTTTCTTCTTATTTTCCAGGATTAGACCAGTGAAGTAGTCCCACTTTGCAGTCTTGAGAGAATTCAAATCAACATTTCTAAAGTGCCTATACATTTGCCAAAATATTTCTGATCCCTTAGAATGTGCTATTTTTCAAAAATAATGTTTCATTTTCATATAATCTTTAATTTCCTTATCAAAGTTTTAGAAATTTATCATTTCCACTGTTCTAAGAGTCTGTGTAGGTGCATGGGACATGTTTGAGCAAAGTGCTTAGTGTGATTTTCTTATGGTTGTTTTAATAAATCACAGTTAAGATCACCATTGATGATGAACTCCAGCTTAGTATATAACTAAAGTTATTTAGTAGCTGATCCATTTGATCAAACCAGTTAATCTTTTCATTTGGAGGTCTGTATATGCTTGCAATAATAATCTTGTTTGTTTTTTAATGTGACTATTCCACAAATGCCTTTCAGATCTTGTGGTATCAAGTCTGGTTTTTCTTCAAAGTTTACGTTGTCTCTAATATAAAGAGCACAGCCTCCTCCTGGCTTTTCACCCACTTTCTTCCTATCAGCTCGGAATAATTCATATCCACCAATGTCAAACTTGCTATTGGGCATCAATACCGTTTACATTAATATGAGCAAAAGATAGACCAGCGACAGTTGGAGGGTCTAGTATTGTTTGTATATCTCCACCCATGTCAATATTTGAGAATCTATCGCCGCCACTAAATACATCACATTCAATGGTATTTATGTAATTGTTGTCATTTTCCTCCTAATATCACCTTGGACACATAAAGGGGATATCGTACGTTTCAAATGCACAAAGTTCCTGTTGGTTAACATTGATACAGCCGGGGTGCAACCAAACATCACAAGTGTCACATTGTAGACCATGTTGTGAGTCCACTGTCTTGCTGCAAACATGGCAAACATTCTCTGTGGGTCCCGGGTTTAGCTGAATGTCTCCTGCTTTTAATATCTTATAGTCTAGGTAGGATGTGTGAGGTGTTTGCTCTAGGTGTGGGTTTAGGATTGCTGTTTCACCCTAAATGACCTCGTCATTCGTCGGCGTAGCTGTGTTTGTTCTGGGGTGACTGGACCAGGGCTTAGCTCAATGCCCCCACGAGCAACAGCGACGCTAGCATCAGGCTGACGCTGACGTAAAGGCAGAGCAGGGCTGTGAGGAGGCTGTATGGCCCTATCCACCCGATAATCGATTTCGCATGGTTCGCCTTTGCAAAGCTCTGCCAGCGTGGCCATTTGTTCGCTGTAGCGCACCCGCATGGAAAGAGCCATTACGGACTCTCCAGGTTTCTGTGGAGATACCAATTATAGACGAGCGATTCAAGCATGACCATTTTGATTGGCGATTTCTGACCATTGCTGCCAGTTCTATATACACACTAATACAGCAGTATTTATTGCTAGCAGCACACGGACATGGGCTTTGGTGTTGACGACAGCAACAATCTTTTATCAGATTTTGTATCCAGCATACAAGTGAATTTTAAGGATTGTAATGTTTACGCTTGAACGCGCAGGGGAATGAAGATGTCAATGCCAATTGACTTGTCGACTTACCACATGTCAATTGGCATTGACATCTCCAATGACCTGACTATTCTTCACGCATGGCTGAATCACAGCTTGTTTCACACAGGTGCACCCTGATATTAAAACTAATTAAATCATAAAAACGTCACTTCTACTTACTAAAATCACAATGTCCGATAGAATCACAGACAATACGGTTCTGAGGAAGCAGGAATGTTGATATTGATAGTAAAATAAATGTCTTTAAAACTTTTTTGGGAATTTTGTGCCGTAAGGACAGAAACTAGGGGAGAAAGGTATTTTTGTTGCATGGGCAGAAAGTATTTGTGCCACACTGTTTCTACCGTGAGGGCAGAAACATGCCAACCCTACCCCAACTAATCAACAAACTTCAGAACAGTTCCAGAAAACATTACATCCATGTAATATCAGGTACAAACCCCAAAACAAGTAAAAATCATTAACACACACATGCGCGCGTGCACTCACACACACACACATGCATGCGCGCACACACACACACACACACACACACACACACACACACACACTAGCTTGATTATGATGGGATTGGTGCCAGATTCGTCTTTGACTGTTTCCATGTGTTTGTGTGCGTCAGACATGAAGCAATAGAGCCCCATGTGAAGGAGGCGTATGAGAAGGCACTGAGGAGACTGAAGGAACTGAAGCCTTATGAGGACGCACTGGTAACTCAACAAGTTTACACTTTAGACATACATATGTGACCTGCCACAGCAAAGTGGGTATTAAATCGCAAAATTGTGAAAGTGAATTTTATACCTTTTTGGATCCCACAGATTGTGTGCTTTAAAATGATACCTCAATTGTAATATCTTCTGTAGTTTTTGATTTATCACCAAAACTGAAGTAAACTTAAAATGTGATGTTATGAGAAACAAGGTCATACTGACTCATACTGACTGTGGCTGTTGTTGCGTGTAGGGACCACTTGGTGATTGTGGCTTTTGTTGTGTGTAGGGACCACTTGGTGATTGTGGCTGTTGTGTGTAGGGACCACTTGGTGATTGTGACTGTTGTGTGTAGGGACCACTTGGTGATTGTGGCTGTTGTTGTGTGTAGGGACCACTTGGTGATTGTGGCTGTTGTTGTGTGTATGGACCACTTGGTGATTGTGACTGTTGTTGCGTGTAGGGACCACTTGGTGATTGTGGCTGTTGTTGTGTGTAGGGACCACTTGGTGATTGTGGCTGTTGTGTGTCGGGACCACTTGGTGATTGTGGCTGTTGTTGTGTGTAGGGACCACTTGGTGATTGTGGCTGTTGTTGTGTGTAGGGACCACTTGGTGATTGTGACTGTTGTTGCGTGTAGGGACCACTTGGTGATTGTGGCTGTTGTTGTGTGTAGGGACCACTTGGTGATTGTGGCTGTTGTGTGTAGGGACCACTTGGTGATTGTGGCTGTTGTTGTGTGTAGGGACCACTTGGTGATTGTGACTGTTGTTGCGTGTAGGGACCACTTGGTGATTGTGGCTGTTGTTGTGTGTAGGGACCACTTGGTGATTGTGGCTGTTGTGTGTAGGGACCACTTGGTGATTGTGGCTGTTGTGTGTAGGGACCACTTGGTGATTGTGGCTGTTGTTGTGTATAGGGACCACTTGGTGATTGTGGCTGTTGTTGTGTGTAGGGACCACTTGGTGATTGTGGCTGTTGTAGGGACGGCGATCCTGAAGAGCAAGGAGACAATGAAGCCGGGGATGTGGATGACCATCGTAGCTGAACGCAATCAGCAGGACATCTCACTCGGCATCAACGGCGGTGAGATACCCAATTCATGCCAGGTCCGACTCATGACAGATCCAACTCATGATAGATCCAATTCATGACAAATCCAAGTCATGTCAGATCTAATTAGTGACAGATCCAACTCATGCCAGACCCAACCCTTGTCAGATCCAACTCATGATAGATCCAATTCATGACAGATCAAACTCATGAGAGATCCATTTCATAACAAATCCAAGTCATGTCAGATCCAAATCATGACAGTTCCAACTCATACCAGACCCAGCCCGTGTCATATCCAAATGATGAGAGATCCAACTCATGAAAGATCCACGTCATGACAACTCCAACTCATGATAGATCGAACTCGCGCCAGATCCAACTGATGAGCGATCCAACTCATGGGAGATCCAAATCATGCCAGATCCAACTCATGCCAGATCCAACCCATGTTAGATCCAACCCATGCCAGATCGAACTCCTCTTGAACTTGGTATGTGCCAAGTTCAACATTCCTGTAAGACCATTAATGAGATTGACACCTTACAAAGACCAAGGCAGTACTGTTATACATTCTTACCATGATGTTAGGACCACATCAAATATTGGCATACCAGTTTTTGTCGTAGCAAATATATCCCAACTTCACATAGGACCCCTTATAAACTTTGTAGAGGATCTTGTACAAGTCTTGCAGAGGATCATGTTCAAGCTTTGCAGAGGATCATATACTGGTCTTGCAGAGGATAATGTACTAGCCTTGCAGAGGATTGTGTACAAGCCTTTCAAAGGAACATGTTCAAGGTTTACATATATGGCCTGCCACAGTTGCAAAATTGTGAAATTGAGTTTTGTACCTTTTTGAATTCCACTGGACTTGAGCTTTAAATTGAAATATCTTCAGTAGATTTTGATTTATTGCAAAAATTGAAGCAAACTATAAAAAAAGATTTTGAGAAACAAGGTAATTTTAACTGATATTATCTGTTGGGGTTTATAAAATATGGGTTCATAAGTGCATGTATTTTATTAGTTTGGGATTACTGAACTTTGGAATATGAGATTATAAAGTATGCATTTATGCCAAAATCTTAAAATTGATGGAACATGACTTACACAGTTATTCTTGGTTTGTGTTCAAAATAGACCTGTGCGACTTAATACCTGGTTTGCTGTGTGCAGGTCATGTATGAAGTGTTTAGGATACTGATCGGTTATGAACCTTGACATAGAACTATTTATTCTCCAGAACAATGTAGTGTTTGTGGCATTTTCACTATATGATAGTCCAAGAAATGTTATTTGAATTAAACTAGATACACATTAAAGAGAACATAGTCTGCTGCAAGTATATGCACCTAGATAAATGTGCTACAATGGTTACTAGATATTATGTAGGCACATAGCATGTCACGCCAGTTCAGTCACATATGTAATTAAATAGTAAATCAAGCAGCAAGAAATAAACTTTGGAGCAAATGTTTAAACAAAGTAAGTTTATTTTTTGCAATCTAATGGAATTTTGGAGCCATGAACAATATTATATTTCATATATAATAAATTAGGCATTTTATAATGCACAGTATATCTGGATTTAAATCAGCTCAAAGATGGTGCAAATGTAAAATGTGTAAGAAAAGTCTACTTAAATTAAGTAAATTAGTTTAATTTCAAACCAATCAAACTAAGCTAATATAACAATAAGTTAAATCCAATTAATGAATACATTGAAACCAATGTGGTTACTATATATTTTAACAGTCCTTAACAATCTTTACAAATGATTCTCATCATTTATTCTGTTTTTTCGTAGTTCGATTCCAGTGATGTGTCACTTATTTTAATAAAACAAAATAGGTTTGAATATCTGTTATGTGCAAAATGGTGGCAACTGAAAACTCCAGTAAGAAAATGGTGATGCAAGAATCCCAACATTTACTGATTTTTCATCATAATAATAGCTAATTATAGATCATACTTTAACCGATATGAATTTTAAAGCATTTTTTTCAGTTTAAAAATAAAACCCAGGTATTTCTTATATTAGCTATGGTATGAGTAGATGAATATGGATGATGCTGTTGACTTCAGAACTGGGAGGAAAGGAAGTCTTGAGATCAGCGGATTGAGCTTTGTGAAGGGAGAATCTGGAGTGGTATTACTCAACCTGAACACACGTCAGATGATATGATGGAGTGATAAGGTAATTATGTGCAATCATACCACTAGATGAAGCCAACAGAAGTGATGGTATAATACAAAATATTTATTGAGCGCATATGTCAAATATGTCAACTACAAATATTGAATATTTTTCCACACAGAACCAGAGTTGTAGGGTAAAGAAATCTTGTGATGTATTTCATTAGAAAGTGCAACATTTCACATGTCCCATGCCTGCTTTTGTAGAGTTAGATGCTCATTGGTTCCAAGATGAAAACAGTTTATGGTGTGTAGATCTACATTTAGCTGGGTAATGTTGGATTTTCTTTCATATTTGGAGTAACAAGCAAAGTTCACACGATTCAAATATGTATACTATCAATAGTAACTTGTGTATTGTTTATTTTGATATAAAGAAACACAATGTTTCCTCAATGAGAACATTATTTTGTTATTCCCTAACTTGAACTTGTTTCAAACATTTGACATTCAGTAACACTGTCTTTTAAAACTTGTATTTAAAATCTCAAGGTGGCAATAACAGTACAGATGTTACTGGCCACGTATATTGTTGAATATAATACACCTTTATGGTAAACACATCAAGACCTGGCATTATGTTAATTAAGCAAAGAGCAAGCCGATTCGTACTTAAATCTAGAGACGTGTAAACAAAACGACTGGTCACTCATTACCTCTGATCATGAGGTAAAGTAAAAGAGAAATGCCTGTTTTAATACACAGGTTTGTCTGAAAATATTGTTGTCATACGGATTACCACTGCCTAGTATTATTCAGCATGTGTGTATATGGTTATAGATGTGTCAATAAATTTGTTAACAAAATGTTATCTTGCTATGGCAAGTGTTCATATGATACAGTAAAACCCTGATAACCTAGAAACTATACAGTGAGGACATAATATACCTTGCAAAATACATGATTAATTTCTTTCAAAATCCAGAAAAATACATTAGTGATTAACGCACATACTGTATGAAGCATGTCAGTTCAAATTGCACAACCAACAACAAAAGTACCTGGTAAAAACAGTTTGGTATTATCCAAAGTTCTGAAAACAACTACACATTTAAAACTTGCAAAATTGACTATTCCATTACAGCAGTACACATCCGCGTACTGCACCTATCCTTGGCAAACACCCCAGAAGATATATATATCAGCAGAATAGCCTCTCATACTAGAGTACAGTTGTAATTGTCGAACATTAAGCATGTGGTCTCCTGCTGACATCTTTCTGTTGAAACCATGCAAGATGCCTCCTTTCCTCCAGCCATCTTTTTACTGCATAGCACATAGGCAACATTTGCATCTCATGTTGGTGTGCTATGATATATACAAATGGGCGACATTGTGGGTGAAATGTTATATTGATGCCCTCTTCAGGTTGAAATACTTCCTTGTTGATGGGTTTTCTCTGAGAATTTAAAACTCTACTTCTGTACAAATTCCTACATTTTCATCTCACTTGGGTTCCACCCTTGTTTTCACGACTGAGTCAGCTCAGCCTTCTGAAGTTTCTTCCTACCTAGCTGCCATTACCATGTTATATATGGCATGCTAATTTGCTGTGCTATTTTCAATTGTTGTTTAAATGGAATTAACTTGGCTTAGATGGAGTTATTGTAAACGGCTGAAGTTACTGAATGGAATAAGTGTGTGTGCACAGCCAGTAGTGTATTGATACGGTACACCAGCAGGTTCGAACCTGCCACACACAACACTGACACGCTATTGTCATAAACAAGTTTTTAAAGAAAAAAATGACATAATATGTCTGCATTTTCAACGCAATACTCAATTTTAATTGGTTAGCATTCAGTCACAAATATATTGTTTACATTGTTGGAAAAGTCATATGGTACATACACGTATCTGAAATTTGATAAATGAATGTTAATGTTTCACAAAGGAGATAATATCATATGTTTGTATCATTTGACAGAAAATAATACAATATATAGTTGTTACAAAACTATCAAGACAAACATATAAACCCACTTGGTTAGTGTTCTGCTCCCAACTGTATATATCCTCATTTGCTCAAAATCAAATTGACATATGTATACATTATGTAAGGGGCCATCTTTAAAGTGCAGAGGAAGTCTGTGGGCAAGCGTGATGAAGCGTAACATCAGTGTGGGGGTCTCTGCATCAGTCTTACGTAACAAATCGTAATATTTCCCATGTTTATTCCAAAATCATTTCAACAAAAAACCAGCTACATACACTAGAATGAAATCTAGGGAGGGGATATTTATGCCATAATAGTTTGCCTAACTGGACAACATCTCAGGATTTCTGTTAGGTTGGAAGTACATTACCATTTAAACAGACACTCCGGATTTCGACATACACATCTTTCGAAATGGTGTACACAATGATAGTGATCGGCAGTTACAATGGTAAAATATAGCGTAAAGCGAATTAGAATCTACATGATGTAGTTACAGTTGAACCTCGGTTTAGGGTCACCTCATTAATATAGCCACATTGCAAGTTAGGTCACCCTAGGACAGTCCCAAATTATTTCCATATATAGTTTAAAGTAAAGGAAATTAGTCCCACTAATATGGTCACCTCGCTATTCACGTTACTTTTACCCAGTCCCAATGGTGACATTCATAGTGAATATGGATACATCAAATGCAAATCAACACAAGTATCCTAACTGGTAAATTGCGGCCAGTGGAAGTCAGTGCGCCAAAACTAATTTGCATTTATGTATGGGCAGCCAATAAAAAGAAAATGTTGCAAAAAGCGACCGAAAGGGTACGCATATTGTTCATGAAAAAAACGAGGTTCCACAGGGTTCATTTTGGTTGTTTTTTTCTGGAATTTCAGGAAACACTACTAGTCATCTTAAAACAAAAAAATGCTTTTTAACCAAAATGTCCGGGTTTGGTAACAAATGTCCTGATTTCTACTGGACTATTAGTGCAAGTGTATGTCATAGCTCCCACTGTCTGATGCACCAGTAGGAACTCGCCGACCACAAACCGATACCATGACCCTAGATGTAAATGGGCTGGTCCTTTTTGCGAACCTTTTTGTGTATACCTTTTCAGCTCACTGACTTTCTGACTTTCAGATTATTTTGGTGCAACTGTAGTAACAGGGGCTCCGAGTGACAGGAATACCACACCGCCAGGTGTGAACGTCACCCGGTACGCGTCTCGCGTGAATTTCATATTTGCCTGTGGGAATGGTTTAAAAGCATCGATATCAAAACATAGAGATAACGCAAAGTTCAGGACTGTATGTCAGACCCTTAAAACATTCACAATGCCTGAGCGAGCAATCACAATCTCACAATGTCACAAGACGATCGTCCCAGCCACAACCGGGGCCCATGTGTAATCAGGTTGGTCCGATCTGCAAAACATTGTGGCATTTTCCGGCTCATCTACTTTCCAATTTCCGATTGTTTGTGCAACTGTATTGCCACCGAACGGCGAGTGAAAGGAGGTCTACCGAGTCAATACGTCCCACACTTTCTGACGTGAACGTCACGCGCTAGACATGCGAGTTCAACATTTGCATCGATAACAAAACATAACATAATTAAGTATATAATGCAAAGTTCAGGACTACAAATAAAACTTTTAAACAGAATTCGCAATGGTTGAGCGAGCAGTCACAATCTCGTTGTTCCACAAAAACTTCCCCAGTCATAGCCGAAGTCTACTGCTTTTCACACCGAATGCACACGCACACGACTCAGTGACACCGCGGGTGTAACATTTGGTTTAACCCTGTTGGTGTATAAATAAAGAACGTATGATCTACAATCATGCATAATGCGGTCTGGAGTAACCAGGCCAAACGGGGTCGCGTCAGAACCTTGCTGTGACATATTAAACTGTGTTAGAAATACCTATTAATGGCCGCTGGCTGTGACTGTGACTCACCAGCGTCTGGTGCGACAAGTGTTCCAGCAATGACACAATGAAGTAGACGGGCCATACGCAGAAGGAAACTCGATTGCGATATGGCGCAAGTGGAGCACGACAACAACGTAACGATAGGAAGGGATATTTACACACGCACACGCGCACGCACACGCACACGCACACACATATACACACTTGATAACATATATCATTCCAAATTGTTACAATTGCTCCCAAGTTATCTTATTATGTGGCAAATCGCATTTGCAGTAAGTTGCTCATCAAATACATGTGTTTTGATCATACATGAACATATTATTGAACATTATCGTGATTGGGAGATCACGTTAATGGAAATGTCGGTCCCCTCTAAATTTGGGACATAAAAGTACCAATGAGGACGACAAGCTCCCTGACAGTGACCGCATTCAGTGCGTGCTAAGAAAGGTTGCTTTGGTGATCATGTCCTAAAAAGGCACCTCATATGACAATGTAACCACAATACATACATACTAGTCAGATAGAACTGTACCGAACGTTGGACAAAATTAGAACAACTCAAATTACTTGTTTGTTGTTTGCATTATTTGCATATTAAATGTTAACTTTTAGGACTGAGGTTATTTAAAAAATCGAATTGTAACAGGTGAATTAAGTCCTATAGTTGGCACAGGTCCACTAGTGAAACGATCAACCAGTCGATACGTCCCCGTTAGTCACCACGGCAGGTAAACAGCTCGGTGCTCGGAGTTTCGTTTTGAAATATTTGGCCGTGTTCCACGACACGATCGTACTACATTTCTCTGATGTAATGCTTGACAGTGTCGACGGACAGCGGGCAGCACTGTTCGTCGATAGCGGTTGTTGTTTTGTGCCTGACTAGAACGTATGGATATTTCCTGTCATGGAATAAACGAAAAGAAACAAGTTCTCTAACAAATATGCAGCATTGAAACTGAACATACAATGCGGATATTTCTTCCTTGGCTTATTTAGAAACTAGTCCGCACCTGTAAGGAGGTGTGTGAATGTGTTAGCTACCATGGAAAACGTTAACTTCTTCAATGAAACGATGTCACCGCTGGTTTTAACATTCGCGTCTGTGAAAATGCATGCTATCTTCGGTCGGACTATAGCTAGCAGTGTTTGGTATACCCTATCTTGAATAGCACCTGTCTAATCATTGCCAGATAGTGAATACGTCGAATGTCGACAGCATATTCGTGAAATACATGACATCATATCGGAGTTCATAGTTTAGTTGTTCGTTCAAAAAGTATGACAATGCAAGTTTACACCACAATGCCGGACTACATTCGTCTGTTACGATTACGTGTCGTAGTATATCTAAAATCACAAGTAGCTGATCTATCTCGAAGAAAATGAACAATTACACACGTAACCTATTTCCAATATTGAGACGGTTGTTAAGACGTGGCCTATCATATTGTGCAGCTGTTGTATATTATATACATGTTCCTCCTAGACCTTTGGAATTTGGAGTGCCCGTAGACCGCTTTGGATGGGCTGACATGATCGTGCCTCCTAGACCCTTTGAATTGTGACCCCCGTTCAGGTTACAATAAGCTTAAGTTACGCCGACAATTTTTCAACGACCCTCTCTGGATCCGCCCCTGAAAAGTTACGCCATTGATTTCTGTAGCAGCTCATACTAAGTCTCGTCCACTTGCTTTCACAATATCCAGTTTATTCAAGATCTTATTTATTATCATAAGAGTATCTTCAGCAAGATGCGCATTCTTCCTGTGTTCAATTAAGGACCTGACATGTCTGCTTTGGAATGGTAGATTGATCAGCAACGATGTCAGCAACGCATATTTTGTTGAAGAAATGACGTTTTCTTGGTTGAAGAAACGAATGCATGAACATTGGGCATTGTTGTATGGACCCAGTGTGACATGGTTGTCACCTTGCTTCAACATGGGTTATGTCAGTCCACGACCAATTCCTGTTCCCGGTTGTCGTGGTCCACTTCATTCTCGTTCGCAGCTCTACAATTACTGTCCGGATTATGTGTTTCGAGCTTGGTTGTATCAGAGTCTACTGTCTGATGTTTTGTTGACTGTGGACTGTGGACTGTGGACTGTGAACTGTGAACTGTGGATAGGATTTGCAAGGCTGTCTTTGTGCTAATCCGCCTAGCTAGTCGTGACCTTCTTGGTTAATTGTATTCGTTTGGGCATTCTGTCTTTCAAATGTTTATCCAGTTTGTTTCGCTTAGTTAATCACTCAAGCCATTGCATTGTATCCTCTGGGGAGCCGATCCATCTAGTGCGGGGTTAAGAGACACTGATTAGGAATACACGAATCTCTTGTTCCCGCGCCAAGTGTCAGTGGGCAGGAATAAGACTAAGTAAGTGTACGTGGAAGGCATTGAACACTTATCACAACAAATGTTATGTCACATCGCCGGCGATAACATGGCGTTTACAGGATTGGTTTTGTACAATGCGAAACGCGTCGAACACTGTACGGCCTATTACCTCAATAAAGCAGGTTGCGTATCTAGGTACGTACCACATGTTCATGCCCTAGAGTCTTGGCACAATTCTAACAAAAAACAGAATGAGTTATCGAACTACTTTTATTACAGTCGCTGTCCATGAACCCATATGAATATAATTAGATCGACCTTTTTTCTATTACAACGAACACTGGTTGACTTGTGTTGTAGAACACTCTCTGACCTCGATGTTGGCATTTGATTATGTCACTGAAAGGAGTGACGGTGCACTTTACTAACGGCCTGACTTTACACTAGATACCTTAATGGCTTTGTATGCTGCACAACTAGCTAAAATGACTGTAAATTTTACCCTGGTTGTGATGACGAACAAGACTGCAAAATGTGCGCAGTACCGACCTAAGTGCACAATGCTAAACCGTAACCTGTCTACAGTTATATCCATCACATGTTGATTTCGATTGTATACGACGATTGAACGTGGCGTTGTTGAACTAGTTGTTATATTATTGTCGTAACAGTCCGTCGCACTGACCTGGAACAAATCTATAGAAACGTTGTTTTCACTCTTTGCGCTCCGACGGCAACTGTAGATTAGGTCGCTGACTACATACTGCGTGTGTGTGTGTTTGTGTATGTGTGTGTGTGTGTGTGTGCGTGCGTGCGTGCGTGCGTGCGTGCGAGCGTGCGTGCGTGCGTGCGTGCGTGCGTGCATGCATGTGTATGAATGTTTAAGCGTAAAATGTATGTTGAGCAAAAAATAAATATAAAGAATACTTTATTGATCCTGGAAATTGCGTTTCTGCTTGTGCAACGCATACAATTACAAATACATTAACATGCTAGAGTGAAATATATAAAAAATTACATTATGAAAATCACAACCACGTACCGGTACAAACATCAAAAACACACACATACGCCTACACTCTCATTTATCCAGGTTTACATTCCTAGTTTTTCCTCTGTTCTGTTTAAAGACACTGATCATTTGTCGGACGTTCCTGGTAGTGTGTATCAAACCCCAATCGTGACCCCAATCGTGACCCCGCACTAACGGGCTCATGGGTGCCTAATCACAAATTTTGCATAAAAAATTAGTGCCAAAATAAAGATATGTCAAAAACTGCTTCACGCATTGACAGGACATGTATCCCGTATTCTAAATATACTACTAACAACAACATTGCATTACGTATGGTATATGTATAAAAAAGAACAAAACACGACATATTTAATCAAAGATATTTTCCATTAAAACGCGTAAAATCGTGATTTTGCGCGCCGTCAGGGGCTTTGTAAATATAAAAAAATCCATTATAGGATCGATACCACCCACCCAAAATAAATTGAAAAGGATTACAAATTGCAGTGATACATTGACACGTATCTACGTCGGAGTTGCTAAAGTGACGGTGTTGCTAAAAATAGTTGCCGGGGGTATACAGACAGGTTACCAAGTCTTTCTATTGAAAAGAATGGTTGGAACATATTACACGTCAGTGAATTGCAACTGGTTTATACAAAAAACAAAAACTGCACGTTTTAAGGTACAACTGAAAATGTATATAAAGAGAGGAATTTTACCGCATTTCGTGTTCACATTTTCTGGAAGGTGGGATTGTGGAAACGGGTGAAATGGACCTTAATGCTGGACCTGACGATCAGCTTTCCGCACAGTACAGGGATTGCCAAATGCAATTTGATTGCATTACAAAATGTTTACTCTAGAAATGAAAATAAAAATCTGTCCCATTTTTTTATTCCAAATGGACCCTTCATCCACCCACCCACCCACATCCAAATTTTTGTATTATTGTTTTTTTAAATATATTTACAAAGCCCCTTAGTCGTCCGTAATTATTCAAATGGCAGTGAAATTGTCAATAGCCTTCCCCTAAAAATATTGTGAGAAAGGATCTACATTGGTGATAACCGATGGCGCCGATCAAGCTGCAATATATATATTTACGCAATGCAACAAGACAACACCAGATATGGAAGAAATGTGGCCAGAATAACCTTCTGACATTTATTTATTATTCACCCGATAATTGGATGAGTTATTAGCTAAAACACAATACAATCAAATGTGGGCCATTTGAGGTCTTAAACATTGCCCCATTTATTTTACCTATACATTCTAAAACAAGGCCCACATTATAGAATACCATATTTAAATTATGGTAATACACCAGAACTATTAAAAAGACGCCTCCCAGACATTTAGACGATTAAAGCTACTAACTATTACCACATCCTAGAGAGAGGTGGGGCCATTCCGCCTTCCGCCACACCGTTTATTAATCCTACTTTAATTACCGCCCTAAAAACCCTGCGTACACTTGAAGGAGGAAAAAGCTAAGGCAAAACCTCGTGTACCATTTAGAAACAGGGAAAAGCGTCAGCAAAGTTAAAATTAACACATGTGCGTGTTGTGAAAATCCCATACATACTTATAACTAGTCTTATGGCAGGAGGGGAGGGAGGTGGAGTCAAAACTGATACGATATTCGATAAACAACTGAACACGAGGAATTTCAAATGTGGCCGCTGCTGGAGGTGCAGTGGCCTTTTATGTCCTGAATGGTCGGACTAGGTTTTACTGTATCACTACGCTAAAGCGCGGGAAGGCCGGCAAGCCTCTCGGCTATTGGACTCTGACCTGGGCGGGACGGCCGGTACGCCTTCAGGCTATTGGACTCTGACCTGGTCAAGGTACAGTGTCAGCTTGTTTACCTAGCCTGCAGGCTGGCTCTAGGCCTTTAGTGTTGCCTTGGTTGCCTCGCGTAAAACTTATTATGCAATGTAATCGCATAAATCCCTTTACGCAATGCAACAAGACAACACCAGATATGGAAGAAATGTGGGGCCAGAATAACCTTCTGACATTTATTTATTATTCACCCGATAATTGGATGAGTTATTAGCTAAAACACAATACAATCAAATGTGGGCCATTTGAGGTCTTAAACATTGCCCCATTTATTTTACCTATACATTCTAAAACAAGGCCCACATTATAAAATACCATATTTAAATTATGGTAATACACCAGAACTATTAAAAAGACGCCTCCCAGACATTTAGACGATTAAAGCTACTAACTATTACCACATCCTAGAGAGAGGTGGGGCCATTCCGCCACAAGGTCACCCGAACATGTGACCACCCCACCTCGTAACTTGAATTTATAAAGACCTCTAATATATACACACACATATACCACCAATTTTGAAGATCTCGCCCGTGACAAGACCCACATTCATATATTGTTATAACTGTGTGGGGAGATGTGATATGGCAGGTCAATTGGCATGGTTGCTGCCCATGGCGCCAATGATCTGAAATCGGCTACTTGACCGCGTGACAATTTATCTGCCAGCACGTTGACGCGACCTGGCACATGACATGCCATGAAGTTGATGTTGAACCTCAGACATGTGAGAACCATTCTACGAAGTAGAGCCATAAGATGGGGTTCACGGGATGTCTGCTTATTGATTACTGGTACGAGCGCCTCATTGTCAGTGAAAAAGCAAACACTCCGGTTTGCCCATTCCTCCCCCCAGACTTCGACTGCGGCAACGATAGGGAATGTTGAGGGAATACCAAGAGGGAGGCCAGGTTCCCCAGAACCATTCCTTGTCATACACTGCCCCATAACCTACCCTACCTGATGCATCGGTATACAGCTCCAAACAATCACCTGCGTGAAACTTGTCATTCAGGAAGAATGCTCTACCATTAAAATCTCTCAAGAAATCTTGCCACACTTTCAGGTCGAGTTTGACTTGCTGAGTCAGCCTTACATGATGGTGTGGTCTGGTCAAGCCTACAGTTAAATCGATGAGGCGCCTTAAGAAACAGCTTCCCGCTACGACCAACGAGCATGCGTGCCCCAATACACCAATGAGAGATTGAAGATGTTCGAGAGTGACTTTCTGCCTTGCTAAGAATTCAGCTACAAGCGACTTACATTTCGCCAACTTATCTTCCGGGAGTCTGGCTTCCAACCTGACTGTGTCCAACGTGATGCCTAAAAAGGGGAGTGTAGTAGCGGGACCCTGCGTCTTCTCCTGCGCTAAGGGGACGCCCATCTGCCTACATAGCGAAATGAAAGCATTCATGTCAGCTGCACATTTTTCAGAAGAATCTGCGAGGAACAAGAAATCATCGATATAATGGACCATTCTCGATACATTCAACTTAGACCTAGCTACCCATTCCAAGGCTGTACTGAAAGATTCGAAAATAGAGCAGGAACTAGCGCAACCCACAGGAAGAACAGCGTCCATATAGAATTTCCCTCTCCACTGAAAACCTAACAATGGCGTGTCCTGTGGTGAAACTGGGATTATGCGGAATGCCGCTTCGATGTCTAGCTTACCCAACAAAATTGTGCACGGGGACTTCTTGATGAAGGTAATAGCGTCCTGTACCGTCGCATACTGTACTGAAGAGAATTCATGTGGAATACCATCATTCACTGACGATACCCCTGGATAAGATAAGTGATGAATCACTCGACACTCACCAGGTGTCTTTTTAGCTACAACTCCGAGCGGGGACACCCTAAAGTTGGGAACATTAGGTGGAACATTGCATGGCCCAATAATACGACCTAATTTCAATTCTTTCTTAATCTTTGCGTCTATTACTTCTGGATACTCGAATGCAGATTTCAAATTTTTAGTCAATGTTTATGATTGAACTGGTGTGTTAAGACAACCTAAACGAAAACCATAGGTAAAGCCGTGGATAAGGTAGTGGGATAGATTGCTATCATAACCTTGCAACATGAGCTGTAGTACTGCTGGGGAAACAGGTGACGGCAGGAGATTGTGTTTATTTTCTGGGGTTAATGCGTGAGGTAATTGCTGGCAACACGGCAGTACTGGTCTGTCTATATTGGATTCGCGGACACTGGGTAACTGGGTGGCCTGCCCCACATCGCTTGCATTTGTGCTGGTAGCGACATTTGCGACTGTCACAGTGCAGGCCCTTGTTATATGTGAAACAGGGGTTGGAACTTTGTGCCGGCCGGCGGGCTCCTCCCTTGACATGAAAGGGGGCCCCCCCGAACGGCATGCTTACAGTTCTGCTTGCTTGCAGCCAAAGCTCGGATTCGACAGTGTCCCATCCCCAATTGTGTAGCACACGGAAGGACCTGAAAGACTCATCATAAACCTGCCAATTGTAACCCCGCTCTGAGAGATCCCTGATTGTCTGTATGTATTTTAGCATTGGTGGAGCTTCGTGATAGTGGACAGGTTGCGAGAGATAAATGGACATGTAAATTTGAAATGCCTTGGACCACAGTGGGAAAGAGGTGATTGCTGGCTTGGCCTTGTGTTCTATGCACACCACTGAGGTCCCGTCTTCTGCCCCCTGGAGTCCCAAAGCTAATTCCTGTGAAACTGCTTTTCTTTGGGGAAGTAGGGTAGCTAGCTCCACAAATTCGCCCGCCCAAACCAGTGCTCTAGTTTTATCAGAGACATCTGCATGTAGTGAAACGGCAGAGGAAGTGAACGCTCTAACTCTGTCTTGCGTTCCTATAGGGAGCCTATCCAATACCCCCCCAACACCTGTTTCAAAGCCATCTGAAGATGGCCACGGAGTAGCCAACCCAGAGGCCGTCACTCTGGGCAGGGCAGACTCTGTAAGAGCTACGTTTCCCACAGGCTGACCCAAGGCCGTCACATGGGTCAGCTGTGGAGAAACTGTGACACACTCACCAACAACATGGTCATCAGAGGTAAGTCCTATCGGGTCGTTACGCTGTTCTGTTAACATTTGATGCATTTGCTGCAATAAATTGTTCGACTGCTGTACCCGATCCTCCATTGACTCTTCCCATCGGCGACGAGCTACGGTTGCTGCCTCGCTCTCCAACAGTGGCGCTGCCGTTGCGTCCCACAGGTCAGTGTCACGAGTAGCTGAGTATCCAGCGTCAGTTTGCACTCCTGACTGTTGGCTTCGCGCTGCCGCCGACCGACCTGCGCGTGTCCGTGGTCGTCCCCGAGCTGGCAATGGCTGTTGGATCAGCATCGAACGATCCGTTGTCGTTGGGCCAACACCAGGCCACGCTCCTGATAGATGGCTTCGCCCCGCCCCCGGTCGTCCGGCACGTGTCCGAGGTCGACCTCGAGTCACCGGTGGCTGCTGGCCCGTCGGTGGATGATCCCCTGTCATCGGTGCCGCTGTCCGACTGCGAGTCCGAGTCGGTTCCACTATGGCAGCACCCGGACGAGTCAAACTCTGGCTTCGTGCCCGTTTCGGAGCCATCCTGTAACAATTATGCATTGCCGGTGCGGCACGGGTTATTTGATGCAAATGTAGCCTGCCTCCGAGTAAAAACATTTCCAATGGACTATGAACTTTTGGTGGTGCACTGATTGAAATGTTTAATTCAAGTCATGCAACATCATCAGGCACATGTCGCCACCTATTGAAACAGATAGGCTCGTTAAACTTAAAGAGAAACTAGCTAGGAATCTGCTCTATCATTGCAGCTCCCCAAAACTGAAATGGAATAGCAATGATCTGCAGTTTGACACCGCCAATTGTCACTGTTAAAAACACAAGAACGCCAAAAAGCCGGCTGGCTAACAAGGCCAAAACCGCCGTACTGGCCGTCTGGATCGAACTGCCAAGCTGGTCCGTCAGGGCCAGAACGCCATCACATGGCTGCACTGCCCGGTCAGAACGCCATCATATGGCTGCACTGCCCAGATACGTCAAGCTGGCCAGGTCGTCACACTGACAGGGGGGGCTATCTGGACCGAACGCCAAGCTGGCTGGGCCAAAACACCAGGTGCCAAGCTGGCCGTTCGTCTCAGTGTGTGCCCAGGAACAAGTAATTCAGCTCAAAATATATGGTCATCATGCTAGCAACACACCATATGCTAACAATCAATCAACCAATCAATCAATCAATCAATCAATCAATCAATCAATCGTGCGCCTATTGATGAGGCGCTGTGAAGAAATGCAGCTGTCACCACCTACAAATTGGAAACTGCATTAAATAAATTTTGAGGCCATCTTGACTGGAGCGACAAATTATTGGCTGGTCGTAACCTGTCGGTAAGATACCGTATGATGCTCCAGAAAACACTGCCTGGCATGATGAAGATCGAGGTATGTATAACAAAACACCAAACTAGTTGGTAAATAATCAGTCAATAGTCTTGAGATATCGTCACCTGGCATAAAGGTGATCTCGACACATAAACCAACACGGTTGGTAAATAAACAGCCCTGCAGTCTACACTTTGACGCACCACCACCTGCCATAAAGATACATATCATAAACCAACCTGGTTGAAAAACACATTCAATAGTGAAGTCTACCGCCAACAGCGTCCGCAATAAAACTTGAACTAGGTACATGGTAACAAACACTGCTCGTTAACAATTAGCCGAGTTATCTACACTCGAGGCACCACCACCTGTCACAACTTAGAAATATATACATTTACACCAGCATTATGGATAAGTAATTAGCTGTGTAATCTACGCTTGAGGCACCACCACCTGTCACAAACTTTGAACTAGATACATGTACATTTTAAACGAACATTGTTGGTAAACAAGCAGCCAGTCCTTCGAACTGCCTTCGAGACGTTACTGCCTGCCACAAAGATGAACTGCATACAACATATAAACCAAAGCTGCTGCTGAAGAAGCAGCCAAAAGGCTGCCTTCCAGACAACACCACCTGTCGCGACAAAACTTGTCTAACCACACACCTACATGCCATAATCCCAACTGCTGGCATCTAATCATTTGCCAGCAGTGGTCTGCGCCCGTGACACAGACCCCTGTCTAAAGAATGGCTAACATCCCTTCAAAACCGTATTATACCATGTGCTGTCTGGATAGTGATAATAATAATAACTAATAAAAACTTTATTGAACATAGCTGCAGTGCAGCCATATATTGCACACCCGAGCTGAAATCGTGGCTCGCAACGACTATTCATCAGACGTAGGTGTGCATAATCTGTTCACACACTCTACTTGGCACAATTCCACCATTAACAGTGACTCATCAATCTCTTTACAATCGCTGCTCGTAGTCTGAACACATTCTGTTATATGCAGGTAGTCGTATTTACTGCTGTGCTACAATAATAGCCACTGCTAGACTGGTGCTGCAGCAAACTGTGTGCGCTCGGCACTAGCCTCTGGTCAATGAAAGCGCGACGGTGCTTACTGGCAAAGGGTGGATGTTATGTTGACATAGAAAAGGTTGTGTTTGCTGCAATGCACGGTCTATTTCGTCGTGATACATAAAAAAAAAGAATCTGCATATTTTCTACCAAAACGTGCACCATTCCAAATCCTTACGTCTGTGACTATACATACATTATATGAAGCTATTATAGACACCGCGTGAAGGTGGTGTTACTTTCGTCGCAGTGTTTGGTAAACATCGCAAAAACAGTTTACATCGTAACGATCCGATGCACACCTGAATTGCGTGTCAGTTTCACAAACGTCGTTCATTTTTCATGAACGATCCCTCCGATCGTCAGGACACCGTGACGCAGCCACTGCTGGATGTGTCATGATTCTCACGTTAACGTCATACACAAGAGATTTGACTCAGGTGGGGAGAGGTAGATAGGTGGCAGAACTGATATTACTGTCCATCTAAAAGTAACAAAAACACCGTTTCGAAACTACATATATGGCAATACGACTTTTGGAAGAGACACTGAACGTCATTGGTTCCCTCTATCTGGTATATGTGCCAGAGTAAGTAAAACGTCCCATTCAAAGGGTAAATATGTAACCTACCTTTGCCTAATCACCCCAGAGTATAATTAGATGATGGTACATAATATGTACTGTATAATGTTATCAGGGAAAAAGACGTAACTGTTTTGGGAAATATTCTTTGTTTATACTATGGGAGACCGTATCGCAGCCAGAATATGCGAACATTTCGATTTACTCTGTCCTCTTTGTGTAATCATGCCCTACGACCAGTGTAATTGCCATTTTCGCAGCAGCGGTTCAACTAATGAATAATTATTTATTTGACTCAGTCTAAAGGACTTAACACGAGGGGATATGGACATAATGCGGTTGAAGTGAATCGTAGCGCTGTGTTAAGCACACGCTTATAGGGTCAGGTATGTCGTGTGCCTAGACATATAATATCTTCGCACGAAGACATTATCGTATCCACGTAAATACAATGGGCTCATTTCCAAACACAACATATATTTCAATTTTGGGACGTCTTGTTCTAGGATACATTTAAACCGTGAGCCGGTTCCAAAGCCTCAGCTTAATAATCTTCCCGTAACTTGCCCGCATCAGCAGGGAAGGAAATAAATGTAACACGTTACTAAGTATTCTGTGTATTGGAGTTCTGAAACGTATTCAACAACTGAACTGGTAAAATAACATTTAACATTTAATCATCCGAAATAAAAACGAATCGTGGATATACAATATAATATAATATATATATATAAATATATATATATACATGTATATACAGGTGTGTGTATATGTATATGTGTGTGTGTCGTGGGCGATATTGTGCCATGTCCATCAAGGACCACAAAGGAAACAAGTGCTTGGACTTTCTTGTGTCATCCTTATACATGGTGTACTCTGTATTTATATTGTGTGGATTTACATCCTTACATTTATGCTGAATAAATCAATCAAATGTTTTCAAGAATATATCAGAGTGCATAAGGAAAATAAAAACCCTACCCTTTGCCTTCAATATATATGTATATTTTTTGATTAAAACAAATCCGCTCAAAGACGCTTATTAGTGTACTGTATAAATAAAATGCACTAAATTATGTAAAACATTCATTATCACACACGCACGCACGCACACACGCAAGCAATTACTTATATATATATATAATATTATATATTCACACACATACATAATACATACACATTGTATATGCGACTCTGTAAGCACTTCCTACCGCTGTTCTACCAGTGAGGTACATACGTTTAATATACCGGCGTGTACTTTGCGTGCAGTGTTTTCACTCATCTTCGCAAGCAAGCGGTGGAAATGAATCAGTTGCATTTTGTTCTCGTCCTGTGATTCCAGGAGATCAGTTCAACTAAAAAGAGCACTTCGGGAAAATATCTCTGATTGTCCATCCGACCAGCGATGAGATGTTGAAACAGACCATTAATCACAAAACGGCGAAATACAAAATAGAACAAAGCGATAGGATAAGGCTCCCGGCGATATATCCACGTTTGTTTCGACAATTCGACGTGCCAGAAAGTACCGACAGTGACGTGGTCAGCAGCACTCCTGGCTTGTGTTGTCGATTGCTCTCTGTCTGCTCCACACACGTCCGGGAGATATGAGGCGAGCTACGTCAAAGAGTGAAGATGTCAAACTGTATTCTGGCAGAGACGATTCTTCTGAGCGATTGTAGTGTTGATCGTCTTGCCGTCTTAGCCCAATAACTTCCGCAGCACCGCAGCAATCATTTCGCCTGCAACGATAGAGGCAATGTGACCCTGAGAGGTTTGCAAATTGAAAACGTCATTACACTAAGCGGATTGCATCTTCACAAAATTTATTTTCCAAACTGCAAAGCACTATTACATGGTTTTACTTTTGTTTACATTCATATACAGCACAATCATGGGCCACCATATGTTTGTGTTTATTTTGTATTTAAAATAGGCGTGGGTCAGAGGCCAACGGGAGGTGTATTGTTGCTGTTCACTCTACCTTCAGTGGCGACGTGCTTGAGCGCTTTCGTATTCATCGTCCAGGTGCGTTCGCCGAACTCCACCTTGACGCAGTCGCAGGTAACCAGCTCTTTCACCGTCCCGGCTTTACCCAAAACCTGCACCGTAAAACAATGGGTGAATGTTTCGATATTGATGACAATATTGCTAACAGTGACCCTGTTACATACTGATGGCGATTGACATGGAGATAAAGAAGAGGAAAGAGGGAAAATATTGAAAATCTCAGGTAGATTGGGGAGCAAACTACAGAGCTCAAAAGGAGGTGTTGTTGTGTGCCAAGACAGTTCACTGCTATGGAACAGTCAACTCGCGAGACCACGAACAAGAATGAAGACCGGGTACATTTTAATAAGTATTCTTTTTGAATAGTTTAACTGGAGCAGTGGGGCAGATTGTCAGAGCGCTTTACAAAAACAACCTTTTAGGTTTGACATTAAGTAGATTTAAATTTAACCTTCTTTGGATACCAATAAGACCTAAATCTGCGAGAAATATGTTCAACCTGGGAAAAGATAATTTTGTAAAAGTAGTGGTTAGCTTCATTTTCTTGGGTTAAAAAATAATATCTCAGGCGCCCTCGATGAAGAAATTCGAAGACGAACAAAGACGAACTGAAAAAAGATCTGGAAGGATGGTGATGGAACATTAGCAACGAAGAAACAACTTGTGAACGTCTTGGGTAGCACATTAGAGATATATGGATGCGTTGTGTGGACCAGATGTTACATGCACAACTAGCCGTAATATAAAAATAGAATTTACTGTACTTCGGGTACATCGTGACATGTTGACTGTGCCAATAAGGATCGGAAAAGGAGACACAACCAGAAGCGTGGAAGACCACACATGATAGTGATGATATTAGGGATACAACTACGTTGACAATGGATGAATTACAAACAAATGAGGGTATTGATAAGAGAAAACTCATCTGGATATCACCATAAATATTACGACTCAGCGGAACATGACACTACATTGCGCATGGCTTCGTTCCAGGCCCCATGGCGATCGTCCTGGAAGTCCCGCACAGTTTCGTAGTCGTCGAGAACAAGAACGAGACTTCCTGTCCTGATGGCCGTGCTATCCGTGTCTGCGAGGTCCAGGACATCCGGGTGGAACGTCCATCTGAAGAGATATGTGTAGGCCTACGCACGTACGTACGTATGTCACGTGTGTGCATGCACACATGTATTCATGCAGGCATCCACACGCATGTACGGATGTATTTTGAAAATTAGTACTATTGATTTTGATATCGATATCGTGTTCATTCAATATTATTTCGATATGCATTTGCAAGCAAACACTGCACTATGAAGATTATTATCTATTATGCAGTTTACAACTAAGTCAGTATGACAAGATGCATCACTTGTCGGACTTTAACGTAAATATTTGAGAAATGAGATTGATAACAAACGCACGGAACACCTACTTGTCCTGGTTGATGCATTCCACATAAACATCCCCATCCTTGTCCACTTTGTGTACAATCGCTTTCAGCCCCAAAGCCTGCAAATGTGACGCATCAATGCAAGCCACGGCCAAGCGAGGTTACCAATGAATTGTAGGGAAATCTTAAGCGGCGTGTGCAAACAATGAGTGAGGGCAGACTGATACAAAGATCATGAAAAATAGAATAGAGTGCTATACGGAGAAGAGAAAGAACAACGTTAAGATGGAAATTCAGTGTAAAGCGAGGTCTCGAAGGGGCAGGTGCGAATAGCCGAAGAATGCCATCGCATAAGACCGAGACATATGGACAGAAATACTGAAGAAACCAGAAGAGGCCGCGTGATGTTGCCCCACAACACAAACGATCAAAGGAAACAGAACATAGACGAAGCACAGGAAGAAGAAATATGTTAATCAAATGTTGATGTACATAAAGCTAAATCCAAGCATAGGAATTCACCTTTGAATCATAGTCACTTTTAATCATGCGAACTCTCAAGGTCTGGTTTCAGTAATGACTTACACAACTTTATAGTTTACTCAGTTCGTTACAATTTGTAAATGAGAAAATAAGAAGTAAGTTTCAAACCTATGTCCATGTTGACCACGTTCTCTACAATATTGACCCTTTATGGTCGTCCGTTTCGTTCATTGCTACGCTACACATACTGACGACATATTGTTGTCGTCCGTTCCTATCCTAGCCTTACAGTAACTGTGGCATCGGCTTACTGTCCATATCCTTTTTGATTGTTGCCTCGCCTTAACCAGTCTATGGACCGATTGTCAGTGTTCGTTCTGCTACTTTCCTCACCTTGACCGTCAACTCTTCGTGAGTTTCCCTTGTAGATCTTGTCTTACCTTCGCCATGCTGTCGACCCACCCTCCATGTCCTCGCTGCAGCCTCTTTACGGTGTCCTCGTCTTTAGAGATAACGACAACGTCATCGCTGGAAAGGAAAGCGGCTCACGTTACTACGAAATCACAATCATATTATTATTATGTACGTATCTTCTTCTTAGGCAAGGTGGTATTCTAGATTCGGAAATAAATAATGTTACTTGCTAAGATTTAACTTACCCCTTAAATCGGCTGTTTGCATTTAGGACAACGTTGCTTGGTGCACGGGCAGGGGCGCTGCCGTCAAGCTTGTGGAGGAGAGCGGGATTGAAGTTCCACCTGCAAGAAAACATATACCGAGAATAGACGTTACATTCACTATAATAACAGTTACTATTTAGTGGATAACTGACGTAGTTCCTGGTGCAAAAAACATAATTCGATAATTTCCAGAATTGCAACCAGGCATGAGGCCAGTTACTGGAGATAAAGCGTTCGGTGGTTTGATTAAAACAGTTAAAACAAGAAACAGGTTTTTGGTAGCAATAATAAAAACGACAGAACAATCATGAACTAAACATCCAGCTATGTATCCTGAAACGGGTGAACTATTTACCGGAGAACCACCACACGATAGGAAGATCGAATTAGAAATAATAAACCAGCAGAGTGAACTACAAACACTCACGTCTGTCCGTTGTCAAATTCAACTTCAATGACGTGCAGTATTTTCCGCTTGACGACCCCCACTTTGCCCAAGTACTGCAAATGACACACGTTTTGGAATAATCGATGTTATCTTGTGGATAGGCGGCCATCTACGTTAATTATGTAGTCACATTGTGTTGTCTTAGGTCTGTTGTTGCTGACGTTGACAATACAAATGACCCTCGTTGTGTTTACTCCATTAACAGAACACAATTTGTAGCAGCAAATGCAGAACCTGTATGTATTTTGGTAAAATTAAACTTCAGTGAGTTTTTCTCCATTAGCTTGTGTGAAATATTTTACCCCACTTACATAGGCATTATAGTGGAAGGGACAACCGGTTCTTGATGTTTCTCCCAACGGCTGTTGCTGTTACCACCTGTGACCATCAATAGTTCGATTTATAAGTGGCGACAGTTATAACGTGAACCGGTTATGCGGTGAGAGACGACTCGAGTAAGGAAGCCAACTACATACCTTTTTCATAGGTTCTGCCCAGCCACCATGTCCTTCTTGCAGCTCAATGGCCGTGTCCTCGTCAGATTCGATTCGAACTCGTTCGCCAACCGATAAATTCTGCACATAACCCACCACGTCTTCAACAGTTGTTGCAATTACACCAGATACAAAGCCATCGCTAATACGCCAGCTTGTGCAATAATATCACGTCCATGAAAATGCTATTACAACGTTGACAAAGCTTACAAAATAATATGAAGCTGACATTGAAATTATACGTCGTTGAAATGCTGACCCTGAATGTTTCTCTTTGCGATAAAAACAAAGTTGTTTACGCAAAAACTGTATGGGGGAAATATTGAGCTGGTAGATGCCATGTCACCCTAGTAACGCAATGTACGTATGTATACTTCCGGAGGTCACGCTCATGATTTTGATTATGACGTCATATATCGGATCCGTCACTGGCAACGTTATGTCAGAGGGATAGACATAAGGCATACGCATCTGCCGCTGTATAGCTGCACTATAAGTATGTTTAGTGAATGGTGAATGCCATCCGTCTATTAATTACCTCGGCGGAGTGACCAGCGGCATCGCTGTCGTCGCTGTCGTCGGTAGTAGACGAGTGGAGGGCGTATGCTAGCATCTGCATGACCGGCATGTCCTCAAGTAGCTGAGCCAGCATGGCCACTCCGTCTAAGCTCGCCTCCTCCTTCTCGGCTTTCTCCCGAACCCTATCTCTCAGAATCTGCCA
>OZ023209.1:9294887-9352387 GCA_963995525.1 Escarpia spicata | reverse complement strand
TAAACACTATATAATTTAAAACGTGTATGTAATATCTTCTTAGTATATTTGTATCTAGAAACATGTGTTGACGTTAGCTAGTTTGCACTGATGCCGTGCTATAACTTGGGGTGTCCTTGGAGACTTTTGCAATGACACCCGTAGAACTGCGGCGTCACCTGCCGATCAATTATAATTCCCGCTACATTACGACCGACAGACGGCGCCATACCAATTATTCGCGCAACCACGAAACGTCCTGAAAGCGCATCTCAGTTGATTTAGTACAGAGCTTCTCAACATTTTTGATTCCACGGCACACTTTCGACTTTAATCGATCCTCGCGGAACACTAAGCCAAATTTTACCATGTCAACGTGTATTGCATTTTGTGTAAACAACTTATAACTACAAAGAATAGTACACATCTCCTTTTTCTACACGGTTAAAAAAATTATAACAAATTTATTGCAGTTAAATAATTTCTGTATGCCATTTAGCTTAAACAGTATTTAAAACAATGACATCATATACTATTATATTATAATATGAGGACAATCATAACAAACATTCTTCCCAAGATGTAGATTATAAACTTTTTCAAAAATTTGTCAAATATCAAATATACGCTTGTAACTACTCCCAGAATTCATCAAGTAAGAACTTGACTGCCCGAACTTGCATTCGGCACCTGTCACACGCGTGTTCCTGTCTTGTAGAAGAGCTGTGCTTAACGTTTGGATCAGTGCTAGAGAAAATTACTTGACGTAGATGATGCAGATTCTTTAGACAGGACCACATTCTGTTCTTAGTAAGAAATAATAAGGTAGACCACGTTGTTAAAACGGGTAGCAATACTCCAATGCCGTGCCATGGTGTTCACAGATAATTGCACACCCTTTTCAATGGTACCCAAAGCGCGTCAGAGGAAATCGAACCCAGTACTGCTACACGTTGGTCAGCTTGAGCTAGTGCTGAAAATGGGACATGCCTCCCATACTCGTAAACAAAAACTTGCTGAATGACAACAGAATATCTACGGATGTTTTATGACAAGTGGCAACACTATTTCAAACTCTTAGCAGTGTATATGCACGTTCATACGGCCACCTAGCATTCGTCCATTCAATTCGTTATAAATATGTATAAAATATCAACTATACATGTGTACCAGATTTCCCACCCAGTAAAAGTGTGTTGATCTTATCTTGAGAAAGCCAATGAATCTGGGTGTGGAACAGACAGTAGTTGTCAGCTACATCACCTGGAAATGTATCAAGAAAAGTCAAGTACTTTATAGGCATTGGGCGATTTTCACGGCTCCGTTAAACTGATTTTAGTTGACCAGACAGGATGTTTGCCATGAGACTGTCGCGAAGAATGAAACAATGTGTGGTTTGAAAACTTGTGTTTCGATTTTGTACATTTGAAACAAACCATTTGGCATTTCCTCTTGGCTAAGCGGATTGACTGTGCTTCAACGAAGGTGTGTGTATTTTGCTGCGTTCGCTTTTATTTTATAACTGGTGTTTTGTGCTACGCGGGCTGAATAATGTGGGGTACTTAACATACACGCTGGATTTGATGAGGGAATTTGGATTCAAGTTCTGCTCCAGCAACTGATTGGACTAAATGACGTTCCTGCTGTGCTAATGCCAAAAGGGTATCTAGCAGAAAGACGCTTTAATTTGTTCAAGATAATAATTTTTTTTTATAATGTGACATTCCTCTTCTAATTCCCCGGCACACTTTGGACTTAATCACGGCACACCAATGTGCCGCGGCACACCGGTTGAGAAGCACTGATTTAGCAAATGTCACGCGGCCTTTGTAGGCGTAGTGCACCTAGACCACTACGTAAACATTTTAGTAGGCAAAGCTTGATTGAAGTCGCGCGCATAACTTTGATTGCGATCCAGACAAACAGCAACGTAGGCCTTTTTACTGAACATTGTTCAGGTCGCGAGCACAGGCCGCTGTCTGTGGCTGCGTCAGGGGTCAGCACACTGTTGGTTTTCCCCTAGGCGACCATGTTAACGTTTTGTCTGATTATAAGAAAACGTGACCTACAAAATATCTTAAACTTCTCATCTGCTGTTACCATCATGTCACTGACATGCTGAGAGATTTAAAATAAATTGCATACTTCTAGCTCTCGTAAAATGCCTGTATGTGTGACACCCGTCAATATTTACAAATGCCGGCTAGAATTACTCCGCAAACAGGTCACACAGGCAAATTGCTGCCAAATATCCTTCCGCTTAGTAAAATCATATAGAAATCCACCATTTTACAGTCAACACCTTCTACAATCACACATGAACATCTCCCTACTCAACTGCACTTACGTCACAGCATTTGAATTTGGTAAAAAAATCATTTCTAAAAAATACACTGCATTTTTTTTCCGTGCAACGGACAGGAAGTCTAACTAGAACAGGACCCAGTCATTCATTGTGCCGATCTCCAAGCGGGGGGTGCACTTCCGGTCACTTGGACTATCCCACAGCGATATCGTGAGAATATCACGTGGAGCTTATGCACGGGAGTGTATCACTGTGCATGACGCCGCAGCGGTTAGTCAGTGTGGTATGTGTTAGTCGGGAAGACATATTGAGGTAGACTGACAATACGCCGAGGGAACCGTAACGACGATGTGCCCAAATTGGAGCTACGTATAAACAACATGGGAACGATTTCATGTGATGGGGTACAATTTGCCAATAACGAATTTCACCCACTAGATAAAACTATCTGTTGTGCCATATTAATTCAGTATGATTGCATTAATTATATTTAGCATTGAGCCTGCAGATTGCTGTAAAGAAACACCAGCTATATATAATGTGATGTTTTTAACTAATGTCTTTGTTCAGCTTCATGTTGTGTTCTTATTAAAATCGGCACCGCAATATCATGAAACACGCTTTCCAACAATTGTGTCATGTTGCGCATAAACCAGTACGCTAAACATTAAAATAGGTGCCAATTGGAGTAAATGGGAATAGTAGTTGTAAATTATTCGATTCGTATGCAGTGGCACAGTTTTTATTAAAAAAGGGATGTCCCCCCTTCTTTTTCACCATATATTTATGTGTATCGTTTTAAATAATGTTTCTTTAATAATGAAAACAACATGCGGTAGAATAACAGGTCCTGCAACCAAATACATGTTTTAGAATATATCAGCACTAGTGTTGTCTTAATAACGCAGACGCGCAGCAGAAGCGAAGAAGATACTAAGTGAGAGAAAGTCTCGACTGGGTGACACGTGTATCCGTGTCCAATCATCAGCTGCATGCTGTCCTGACTATGCCAGAACAAACCGAGCACAGATGACACTGACCAGCCACCTTAGTATCTACCATATCAGTAGACCCAAAAAGATATGGTCATCTTCGCTTCGCCGAACTATAACGATCGACTACACAAGCCATTACATGTAGTGGAATGTTAAATACCGCTGGAAGGCGATATATATATATAGCGATTGTTACACGACTAGGCCCTACTGATATTTATGTTTACCACAAATATATATATATATATATTAAATATATATATATATATATATATTAAATATATATATATATATATAAATATATATATTAATATATATATATATATATTATACACAAATACACACATATATATATATATATATGCTGGATTTCATGAAGGAATTTGGATTCAAGTTCTGCTCCAGCAACTGATTGGAGTACTGTAAATGACGTTCCTGTTGTGCTAATGCCAAAAGGGTGTTTCTTTTACAGCTAGTGGATTGTTCATTAGTTGTTATATTTAGTTTATTTGTTACCTAATCATATACAAGAATATAAATGGAAGGTGGCATTGTGGAAACGGGTGAAATGGACCTTAATGCTGGACCTGACGATCAGCTTTCCGCACAGTACAGGGATTGCCAAATGCAATTTGAATGCATTACAAAATGTCTACTCTATAAATAAAAATAAAAATCTGTCCCATTTTTTATTCCAAATGGACCCTTCATCCACCCACCCACCCACATCCAATTTTTTTATTATTGAATTTTTTATATATATTTACAAAGCCCCTTAGTCGTCCGTAATTATTCAAATGGCAGTGAAATTGTCAATAGCCTTCCCCTAAAAATATCGTGAGAAAGGATCTACATTGATGATAACCGATGGCGCCGATTAAGTTGATAGATATATATATATATATATTGCAGACCCGAGCTGAAATCGTGGCTCGCAACGACTATTCATCAGACGTAGGTGTGCATAATCTGTTCACACACTCTACTTGGCACAATTCCACCATTAACAGTGACTCATCAATCTCTTTACAATCGCTGCTCGTAGTCTGAACACATTCTGTTATATGCAGGTAGTCGTATTTACTGCTGTGCTACAATAATAGCCACTGCTAGACTGGTGCTGCAGCAAACAGTGTGCGCTCGGCACTAGCCTCTGGTCAATGAAATCGCGACGGTGCTTACTGGCAAAGGGTGGATGTTATGTTGACATAGAAAAGGTTGTGTTTGCTGCAATGCACGGTCTATTTCGTCGTGATACATAAAAAAAAGAATCTGCATATTTTCTACCAAAACGTGCACCATTCCAAATCCTTACGTCTGTGACTATACACACATTATTGTGTGTATGGGTTGTATGACCTTTCGTCGCAGTGTTTGGTAAACATCGCAAAAACAGTTCATTTTTCATGAACGATCCCTCCGATCGTCAGGACACCGTGACCCAGCCACTGCTGGATGTGTCATGATTCTCACGTTAACGTCATACACAAGAGATTTGACTCAGGTGGGGAGAGGTAGATAGGTGGCAGAACTGATATTATTGTCCATCTAAAAGTAACAAAAACACCGTTTCGAAACTACATATATGGCAATACGACTTTTGGAAGATACACTGAACGTCATTGGTTCCCTCTACCTGGTATATGTGCCAGAGTAAGTAAAACGTCCCATTCAAAGGGTAAATACATAACCTACCTTTGCCTAATCACCCCAGAGTATGATTAGATGGTGGTACATAATATGTACTGTATAATGTTATGATGGAAAAAGACGTAACTGTTTTGGGAAATATTCTTTGTTTATACTATGGGAGACCGTATCGCAGCCAGAATATGCGAACATTTCGATTGACTCTGTCCTCTTTGTGTAATCATGCCCTACGACCAGTGTAATTGCCATTTTCGCAGCATCGTTTCAACTAATGAATAATTCTTTATTTGACTCAATCTAAAGGACTTAACACGAGGGGATATGGACATAATGCGGTTGAAGTGAATCGTAGCGCTGTGTTAAGCACACGCTTATAGGGTCAGGTATGTCGTGTGCCTAGACATATAATATCTTCGCACGAAGACATTATCGTATCCACGTATATACAATGGGCTCATTTCCAAACACAACATATATTTCAATTTTGGGACGTCTTGTTCTAGGATACATTTAAACCGTGAGCCGGTTCCAAAGCCTCAGCTTAATAATCTTCCCGTAACTTGCCCGCATCAGCAGGGACGGAAATAAATGTAACACGTTACGAAGTATTTTGTGTATTGGAGTTCTGAAACGTATTCAACAACTGAACTGGTAAAATAACATTTAACATTTAATCATCCGAAATAAAAACGAATCGTGGATATACAATAATATATATATATATATATATATATATATATACTTATATATATACATGTATATACAGGTGTGTATATATATATATGTATATATATATATGTATCGTGGGCGATATTGTGCCATGTCCATCAAGGACCACAAAGGAAACAAGTGCTTGGACTTTCTTGTGTCATCCTTATACATGGTGTACTCTGTATTTATATTGTATGGATTTACATCCTTACATTTATGCTGAATAAATCAATCAAATGTTTTCAAGAATCTATCAGAGTGCATAAGGAAAATAAAAACCCTACCCTTTGCCTTCAATATATATGTATATTTTTTGATTAAAACAAATCCGCTCAAAGACGCTTATTAGTGTACTGTATAAATAAAATGCACTAAATTATGTAAAACATTCATTATCACACACGCACGCACGCACGCACGCACGCACGCACGCACGCACGCACGCACACACGCAAGCAATTACGTATATATATATATAATATTATATATTCACACACATACATAATACATACACATTGTATATGCGACTCTGTAAGCACTTCCTACCGCTGTTCTACCAGTGAGGTACATACGTTTGATGGTGTGTGCGTTTAATATACCGGCGTGTACTTTGCGTGCAGTGTTTTCACTCATCTTCGCAAGCAAGCGGTGGAAATGAATCAGTTGCATTTTGTTCTCGTCCTGTGATTCCAGGAGATCAGTTCAACTAAAAAGAGCACTTCGGGAAAATATATCTGATTGTCCATCCGACCAGCGATGAGATGTTGAAACAGACCATTAATCACAAAACGGCGAAATACAAAATAGAACAAAGCGATAGGATAAGGCTCCCGGCGATATATCCACGTTTGTTTCGACAATTCGACGTGCCAGAAAGTACCGACAGTGACGTGGTCAGCAGCACTCCTGGCTTGTGTTGTCGATTGCTCTCTGTCTGCTCCACACACGTCCGGGAGATATGAGGCGAGCTACGTCAAAGAGTGAAGATGTCAAACTGTATTCTGGCAGAGACGATTCTTCTGAGCGATTGTAGTGTTGATCGTCTTGCCGTCTTAGCCCAATAACTTCCGCAGCACCGCAGCAATCATTTCGCCTGCAACGATAGAGGCAATGTGACCCTGAGAGGTTTGCAAATTGAAAACGTCATTACACTAAGCGGATTGCATCTTCACAAAATTTATTTTCCAAACTGCAAAGCACTATTACATGGTTTTACTTTTGTTTACATTCATATACAGCACAATCATGGGCCACCATATGTTTGTGTTTATTTTGTATTTAAAATAGGCGTGGGTCAGAGGCCAACGGGAGGTGTATTGTTGCTGTTCACTCTACCTTCAGTGGCGACGTGCTTGAGCGCTTTCGTATTCATCGTCCAGGTGCGTTCGCCGAACTCCACCTTGACGCAGTCGCAGGTAACCAGCTCTTTCACCGTCCCGGCTTTACCCAAAACCTGCACCGTAAAACAATGGGTGAATGTTTCGATATTGATGACAATATTGCTAACAGTGACCCTGTTACATACTGATGGCGATTGACATGGAGATAAAGAAGAGGAAAGAGGGAAAATATTGAAAATCTCAGGTAGATTGGGGAGCAAACTACAGAGCTCAAAAGGAGGTGTTGTTGTGTGCCAAGACAGTTCACTGCTATGGAACAGTCAACTCGCGAGACCACGAACAAGAATGAAGACCGGGTACATTTTAATAAGTATTCTTTTTGAATAGTTTAACTGGAGCAGTGGGGCAGATTGTCAGAGCGCTTTACAAAAACAACCTTTTAGGTTTGACATTAAGTAGATTTAAATTTAACCTTCTTTGGATACCAATAAGACCTAAATCTGCGAGAAATATGTTCAACCTGGGAAAAGATAATTTTGTAAAAGTAGTGGTTAGCTTCATTTTCTTGGGTTCAAAAATAATATCTCAGGCGCCCTCGATGAAGAAATTCGAAGACGAACAAAGACGAACTGAAAAAAGATCTGGAAGGATGGTGATGGAACATTAGCAACGAAGAAACAACTTGTGAACGTCTTGGGTAGCACATTAGAGATATATGGATGCATTCTGTGGACCAGATGTTACCACAACTAGCACTAATATCAAAATAGAATTTACTGTACTTCGGGTACATCGTGACATGTTGGCTGTGCCAATAAAGATCGGAAAAGGAGACGCAACCAGAAGCGTGGATATGATATTGATGATATCAGGGATACAACTTCGTTGACAATGGATGAATTACAAGCAAATGACGGTATTGGTAAGTGAAAACTAATCTGGATATCAGCATAAATATTACGACTCAGCGGAACTTGACAATACATTGCGCATGGCTTCGTTCCAGGCCCCATGGCGATCGTCCTGGAAGTCCCGCACAGTTTCGTAGTCGTCGAGAACAAGAACGAGACTTCCTGTCCTGATGGCCGTGCTATCCGTGTCTGCGAGGTCCAGGACATCCGGGTGGAACGTCCATCTGAAGAGTTCAATACGACCCGATATATGTAGGCCTACGCACGTACGTACGTATGTCACGTGTGTGCATGCACACATGTATTCATGCAGGCATCCACACGCATGTACGGATGTGTTTTGAAAATTAATACTATTGATTTTGAGATATCGTGTTCATTCAATATTATTTCGATATGCATTTGCAAGCAAACACTGCACTATGAAGATTATTATCTAGTATGCAGTTTACAACTAAGTCAGTATGACAAGATGTATCACTTGTCGGACTTTCAATCAACGTAAATAGTTGAGAAATGAGACTGATAACAAACGCACGGAACACCTACTTGTCCTGGTTGATGCATTCCACATAAACATCCCCATCCTTGTCCACTTTGTGTACAATCGCTTTCAGCCCCAAAGCCTGCAAATGTGACGCATGAATGCAAGCCAGGGCCAAGCGAGGTTACCAATGAATTGTAGGGAAACCATTTTGTATAATGGATATGGAAGCACACTTAAGCGGCGTATACAAACAATGAGTGAGGGCAGACTGATACAAAGATCATGACAAATAGAATAGAGTGCTATACGGAGAAGAGAAAGAACAACGTTAAGATGGAAATCCAGCGTAAAGCGAGGTCTCGAAGGGGCAGGTGCGAATAGCCGAAGAATATCATCGCATAAGACAGAGACATATGGACAGAAATACTGAAGAAACCAGAAGAGGCCGCGTGATGTTGCCCCACAACACAACCGATCAAAGGAAAAAGAACATAGACGAAGCACAGGAAGAAGAAATATGTTAATCAAATGTTAATGTACATAAAGTTAAATCCAAGCGTAGGAATTCACCTTTGAATCATAGTCACTGTTAATCATGCGAACTCTCAATGTCTGGTTTCAATAATGACTTACACAACTTTATAGTTTACTCAGTTCGTTACAATTTGTAAGAAGTAAGTTTCAAACCTGCGTCCATGTCCATGTTGACCAAGTTCTCTACAGTATTGACCCTTTGTGGTCGTCCGTTTCGATCATTGCTACGCTACACATACTGTCGACATATTGTTGTCGTCCGTTCCTATCCTAGCCTTACGGTAACTGTGGCATCGGCTTACTGTCCAAATCCTTTCTGATTGTTGCCTCGCCTTGACCAGTCTATGGACCGATTGTCAGTGTTCGTTCTGCTACTTTCCTCACCTTGACCGTCAACTCTTCATGAGTTTCCCTTATAGATCTTGTCTTACCTTCGCCATGCTGTCGACCCACCCTCCGTGTCCTCGCTGCAGCCTCTTTACGGTGTCCTCGTCTTTAGAGATAACGACGACGTCATCGCTGGAAAGGAAAGCGATTCACGTAACCACGAAATCACAACCATATTGTTATGATGTACGTATCTTCTTCTTAGGCAAGGTGGCATTCTAGATTCGGAAATAAATAATGTTACTTGCTAAGATTTAACTTACCCCTTAAATCGGCTGTTTGCATTTAGGACAGCGTTGCTTGGTGCACGGGCAGGGGCGCTGCCATCAAGCTTGTGGAGGAGAGCGGGATTAAAGTTCCACCTGCAAGAAAACAGTTACCGAGAATAGACGTTACATTCACTATAATAACAGTTACTATTTAGTTTTGGTGTGGATAGCTGATGTAGTTCATGGTGCAAAACATAATTCGATAATTTCCAGAATTGCAACCAGGCATGAGGCCAAGTTACTGGAGATAAAGCGTTCGGTATTTTGATTAAAACAGTTAAACAAGAAACATGTTTTGGTAGCAATAACAAAAGCGATTGAACAATCATGAACTAAACATCCAGCTATGTATCCTGAAACGGGTAAATTGTTTACCGGAGAACTACCACACGATAGGAAGATCGAATTAGAAATAATAAACCAGCAGAGTGAACTACAAACACTCACGTCTGTCCGTTGTCAAATTCAACTTCAATGACGTGTAGTATTTTCCGCTTGACGACCCCCACTTTGCCCAAGTACTGCAAATGACACATGTTTTGGAATAATCGATGTTATCTTGTGGATAGGCGGCCATCTACGTTAATTCTGTAGTCACATTGTGTTGTCTTAGGTCTGTTGTTGCTGACGTTGACAATACAAATGACCCTCGTTGTGTTTACTCCATTAACAGAACACAATGTGTAGCAGCAAATGCAGAACCTGTATGTATTTTGGTAAAATTAAACTTCAGTGAGTTTTTCTCCATTAACTTGTGTGGAATATTTTACCCCACTTATATAGGCATTATACTAGAAGGGACAACCGTTTCTTGATGTTTCTCCCAATGGCTGTTGATGTTACCACCTGTGACCATTAATGGTTCGATATATCAGTGGCGACAGTTATAACGTGAACCGGTTATGCGGTGAGAGTTGACTCGAGTAAGGAAGCCAACTACATACCTTTCTCATAGCTTCTGTCCAGCCACCATGTCCTTCTTGCAGCTCAATGGCCGTGTCCACGTCAGCTTCGATTCGAACTCGTTCGCCAACCGAGAAATTCTGCACGTAACCCACCACGTCTTCAACAGTTGTTGCAATTGCACCAGAGACAAAGCCATCGCTAACATGCCAGCTTATGTAATAATATCACGTCCATGAAAATGCTAATTCAACGTTGACAAAGCTTACAAAATGGCTGCCGCACATATGAAGCTGGCTGACATTGAATCTATACGTCGTTGAAATGTTGACCCTAAATGTTTCTCTTTGCGACAAACACAAAGTTGTGTACGCAAAACCTGTATGCGGGAAATACTGAGCTGGTAGATGCCATGTCACCCTAGTAACGCGATGTACGTATGTATACTTGGGCGGAGGTCACGCTCATGATTTTGATTGTGACATCAGGTGTCGGATCCGTCAGTGGCATCGTTACGTCAGAGGAATATACACAAATGCTGCTTTATGACATAATAGTAGCGTTACGCAAGGCATACGCATCTGTCGCTGTATAGCTGTAGTATAAATATGTTTAGTGAATACTATCCGTCTATTAATTACCCCGGCGGAGTGACCAGCGGCATCGTTGTCGTCGCTGTCGTCGCTGTTGTCGCTAGAAGCCGAGTGGAGGGCGTATGCTAGCATCTGCATGACCGGCATGTCCTCAAGTAGCTGAGCCAGCATGGCCACTCCGTCTAAGCTCGCCTCCTCCTCCTCGGCTTTCTCCCGAACCCTTTCTCTCAGAATCTACCAACGGATACAGCTTTGTTAACACTTAGTTGCGTTTGATTTGTTGTATCCTCGGAGCTGTTGCAGTTAGTGTGGTTCAAATATATGTGTTTCACAAATACACAAACATACTCACCATAACATACACTGTACATATTCACACACACACGCGCGCGCACGCACGCACTCACTCACTCACTCACTCACTCACTCACTCACTCGCTCGCTCGCTCGCTCGCTCACTCACTCACACTCACTCACTCGCTCATACGCACGCACGCACGCATGCACGCACGCGATCCTCTATGTGATTACGTTTAACTTGTGTGTGTACGGTTTTGAATTAGGAAAATATAAACGAGCTGTTTAACGATACATAAATTACAAACGTTGATATAGTAGTAGAGCTAACCTCCTGCAGCAGCATCTTCCCCGGAGCCATTGACGACGATTTCACGTCCACACCGCCGTCGGCACCCCGGGGCTCGCCTCTCAACGCAACTGCTAATTCTTTCGCTTTAGGCGGGCGGCTTTTGGCCGATGCTTTACCTCGGCTTTCTGATAAGCAAAATAATCGAGTCGTTTAAATTTGTCTAGATGGTCAAACGACACATATAAACATAGTGTTGTAACATGTGAAATGTTGGTGTGCAAAGTTATACATAACTTGTACATTATAAACTGGATAGACACTATCTACTTATAATCGAGCTTGCGGATGTATGCGGGTAAGTTAACGTTTTTCTCTTAGACGGCTTGAAGCTCGCGCGCCAAATTTTTGGGATTAATCTACGATCCCTATATACTAGAATTGGACATAAGACCTATATATTTTCAAAGTACCCCGTCCATATGTTATTGACTTGGCAACATGGAGTAGACGCTGATATAATAATGTTAATGTCTACCCTATGCCTAGCATAGTAATACGAATATTATTTGACAATTCGACATTTTCACGACTACAAGGGCCTGTCGATGGACGTAAATTCACATTCTCTCCGACAGTCATCATTCTGAACATACAACGAGTATCTGCAAGCGCGTTATGGTGTTTACGTAACGATGCAGTGTGTTTTCTAATATTTGGTAAATATTACTATCACGACTGCCGTACGCCAAAGCATCCCGTCAAGTAACGGGTATTTTTGTTAGTTATAAATAATCGACTGGAAATAATGTTATACTATCGAATGTTAAAGACAATCCCTCCTTTTGCTCACGCGCATCGAGTTAGTGCAATTCAAATACTATGTGTGGCACGCGTGCTTTGCCATTCATGCAGTGCTTACCTTCCCTATGACTAATCGTAATAACAAACATAAAAATCAAAATGTGAATTGAAAGATATGATGAATTCATGTTTTATTTACGTTATTATGTATCAACTACTATACCTTTAGGTAGTTTAAATATAGCTTAATTTTAAGTCATATGTTGTGTATGTATTGTACCAGTGAAAATGTATAGTATGGGAAATGCTATTTATTAGTTTATAACTTCTTGCATTTCCCTTCAACTTTTCTTATTTTTCAATGCTTAATAAAATGTTTCATTGTTCCGCTGTTTATGGTGATTTAGCTTTAACAAAATAATGTGCACGTTTGCACCACATTTGAAAATGAAGATTATTTAACAAGATTGCCACCCGGAGAATTAACTCTAGGTGGCAGGTGGACAAGGACGCCCTTTGGCTTATCGAGAGTCCAACCCTTTTATTTATGTGTATCCCGCCCTTCTGAGGTATGTGTCGATTTTATTTTTAAACATATTCACGCTACTAGTACCCACACAATCAGCAGATAATCTGTTCCATTCATTTAGAGTCCTTTGTGAAAATGAGAACTTTCTTTTATCTAATCTACGCTGCTCCTTTGCTAATGTAAGTTCATGTCCTCTAGTCCTTTTATCTTTCTTAGCTGAGAAAAAAATATTTCTATCAATATTTTCATAACCATTTATTATTTTAAATACTTCTATCTGATCTCCTCTCAATCTCCTGGTCTCTAGTGTTGTTATACCACATTTTTAGGCGAATTTCATAACTAAGATCCCTCAGTTTTTGTATCATTTTAGTCGCTCTCCTCTGTACTCTTCCTAGCATATCTATGTCCTTCTTGCGATATGTCCTCCACGCTTGTATACAATATTTTAATGAGGCCTAATTATTGTTTTGTACAGCGGTATTATTAGTTCTTTTTCCTCATACGTTATATTTCGCCTAATTAATCCAAGGATTTGATTTCCCTTTGAAGCTGCAATTCCGCACTGCTCTGAAATCTTCATATCAGCACTAATGGTTAACCCTAAGTTCTTTTCTTTTACAGTAGTACTTAATACCGTACCCCCATTGTATATTCTACATCTTCGTTCCCATGTCCTGTGTGGAGGCATTTACATTTCCCAAAATTGAACAGCATTTGCCATTTTTCAGACCATTTGATCAACCTGTCAAGATCATCTTGTAAATGCTGTCTATCTCCATCACTTTTAATCCTTCTAAACACTTTTGTATCATCCGCAAATTTCAAAACCTTGCTTCTTATTTCATCATCCAAATCGTTGATATATATTAAGAATAATATAGGTCCTAGTACTGATCCCTGTGGTATCCCATTCAATACCGATTTCCAGTTTGAAGCCTCCCCATCAACTACTACACGTTGTGTCTTCTGTCAATCAGCCATTTTTCTATCCAGATTATTATGCCATTTCCTATGCCATGGGCCTTTAGTTGAAGCAGTAATCTTTGATGTGGTACTTTGTCGAAAGCTTTTTGAAAATCTAAGTAGACGACATCTACTGGTGAACCCTTATCTACCCACTTAGTGATGTCTTCCAAAAAACATAACATATTTTATAAGCATGACCTCGCTTTTAAAAAACCAATGTTGAGATGGGTTTATTAAGTTACGTTTAACAAGAAAATCCACCATGTGATCTTTAATTAGTGTTTCTAATAATTTGCAAAACACTGATGTTAAACTCACTGGTCTATAGTTCTCTGACTTGTTTGTCGATCCTATTAAAATAACGGTATAATGTTTGCCTCTTTCCATTCTAAAGGAGATTAAATTCAATTAAATTCAAACCTGCGCGACACATCAAGAAAAAGTAATGAGATGTCTTACCGGTGACCGACTCCAAATTGTGGGCGGCCTCAGCGGCAGAGATTCTCTTCTTCGAGTCGTACACCACCATCTTATTGATGGTTGATTTGACCGTCTTCAGCTTTGCACTGTCCTTCTTGTTCACGACTGTAATAACTGGCGACTTCTGTTCGGATTTAGCTGCCATTATCATTTGCATTGCAACCGGAACCATGGCGAGTCCGCCGGCTGCAAATGGCCGACGAGAACATTGATTTAGTAGGCACGGACGACTTCATTGCACGTTTGATATGATAAGCACAATACGTGACATTTATGGCTGTATATTAAACAAAACATCAAACTTCATAATAGGTTCTAGGCAAATACACATTGGCAATAACATAAACAAACAAGTAGCGGGTATTAAAACGCTAAGGTGAACGAACCTATCTTCGGCAAGAGCATTTTGTCTCCTTCCTCGAAGTTCACCAGCGAAAGGAAGACAAGGCCTAGAGCAAAGACGTCGACCGACTCATTGTATGGTTTTTGCTCGACGATCTCGGGCGCCATGAAACCTGGTGTTCCGGCATTGGTCCGCATCAGGGCCGTCGATGCCAACTGTGAGTCCTTCGCCAGTCCGAAGTCAGTGATCTTCACCTCCAGATGATCACCAACGCGGCTAGAAATAGTGGCGGATATCAGTGGAAATTATGATACACGTCTAGATATGAATTCCAGTAACTTACGACATCAAGAAATCAACTCAATCAATATATGTTACTAAAACCCATCCACCCACTCCCTTTCCCTCCCTCCCTCAATGCCCCTACTGTCCCCCGTAGCTTCACATACCTCTCCATTTGACATATAAACAAATAAATATTAGTCAAAATAGTCGTTTACTCACTTCATATACTCTTATTCATCTCAATACATCATATATATATATAGGTATATATATGACGTATATATATATATATATATATATATATACAGGTATATATATATTATATATATATATATATATATATACAATGTGCGCATATGAATGTGTATCAACACCAACCTTAACATGATGTTGCCGGGTTTTAAATCACGATGTACCATGCGGTTTTCTGCGCTGTGCATATGAGCGATGCCCTGCGCACTTTGCAACATGAATGCGAACCGAGTCTCTTCATCCGGTTTATTTCTGCAGGAATTAAATATACAATTGCTTACCCATTCCGCTAGTTTATTTACTGACGTGCATATTCCGTACATTATGTCTTCTCACGTACTATAAAAAGTGAAGTATGCAAGTATTTTATTTGTGTGGGCACACACGGTATGCACGAGCATACCAGTATATGTATACAATTAGGTTGTGCGCATGTATGTATGTGTGTGTGCGTGTGTGTGTATGTATGTATGTATATGTATGTATGTATATGTATGTATGTATGTATGTATGTATGTATGTATGAGTGTATATATATATATATATATATATATATGTGTGTGTATTAATATAAGCATATATATATATATATATCTGTGTATGTGTATATGTGTGTATGTTCGTGTGTGTGTGTGTGTGTATGCAATTATATATGTATATAGGTTTGCATGTATGTACGTATGCATGTAAATTAGTAGTTATCAAAACGTTCAGCTGAACTTGATTGTATGTGACCTACCTACAAACGAACTCTTCGAGAGTGCCGTCTGTGCAGTATTCTAGCACCAGCCAGAAGGCGTTGTCCTTGAAGTGATAGTCGAACAACTCTACGAGGTTTGGGTGTTTAGGAAGCCGCAAGTACTTCTTGATCTCCTCCAGTGCTAGCGTGCCCGCGTCTTCTTCAACGATGGCCAACTTCTTCACTGCGACCGGCTCACCGGAAGTGGCATGTCTGCCGGCGTAAACGATACCAAAGGCTCCTTGGCCGAGCAGTTCATTGAGATCGACCAGATGCGATCCAAGTCGCATTTCACTCTCCTTCATTGACACTCCGCCACCACTCCATCCACTGTCTCCCCGCCCATTATCTCTTTGCCGATAGGTCGCAGCACTGGCCTGAGAGGACGACGACGGGTTATACCCTTTCCGCTGCTACAACAAGAAAAATGTATATGCGATAAGGTTTGATGTTTCATTAAGAATACTTAGACAAGACGAAAGTAAAGCATTATAATAAAGTATCGTCGTCCTGAAGTTACCACCGCCTCAGCTGCCGTTCCAATTGTCACCGTCAGTATGCTAAATACATACACAGGCAGGCGCGCACGCAGGCACGCACGCATGCACACACGCACGCACGTACACACACACACACACACACACATTATTAATATAGAGACGCGCGCGAAATCATGCACGAACATACCGGGTTCTTTCCTGACGTTGACCCCATTTTTATTGTTCGTTTATCGAAGTCAACGCACTGTTTCACCGATCATTGGATATTGACTGGTATAGTTCCTGCAGTTCTGCGTCCTCTAGGGAGATGTACTGTATACTACAATGAAAAATAGTTTTTTTGGTAAACCATGCACACGTAACGACATATCCAACGTTATTGGCACATCATAAACACACGACCATTGATTTTTGCCACATTTTTCACGCACAGGTATGTATTTTACTTTCTTAAGTTCTTTAATAAATCGTTGGAAACCTATTTCTGATAACATAACAGATACACTGATAGAAAACCTGCACAAGAGTGTTGTACACATAATCTTCAGTAACACATATTGGAGCACAACAAATGTAAATGTTACCTTTCGAACAGCAGTCCGCCTCGACTTGTTTTGGTGAGTAGACACACTCCGCTATGTTGTGCAACTGTGAAGTTCTATTGTATATGGCTGGTCTAAAAATGCGCCGCATTGAACCTTGTATTTAAACTTATCCTGCAGAGACGATTGGCCGAACTTGAAGCGTATTGTTCACGTGATTTATGACTTCCTTGTTGTAACGAAAGTAGGCCTATAACTGTTGCTGCGCAATAGGTAACATTGAACTGTCGTAGTATGTTATTTAAGAGTATTTCGGAATGAATCAGCTGGTGCGCATGCGTACATGTTGTTCAAATGACGGGGAATTTCCACACTACCTTCAGGTGACTCATGCATACGAGGCAAATGTATTGTTTGTCGTCCTCTGTGAGACTGAATAATTTCTCATATCCAGCGTACACTGTATATTACAAACCAATGGTGCCATTTGGTTACACTGCCTTCTTTACTTTTAAAGTACATGGTTTATATCAAAATCTTAATAAACATTATATAAACGTGTATGTAATATCTTCTTAGTATATTTGTATCTAGCAACATGTGTTGACGTTAGCTAGTTTGCAGTGATGCCGTGCTATAACTTGGGGTGTCCTTGGTGGGCTCAGCACACAGTTAGTTTTCCCATTGGTGACCATGTTAACGTTTTGTGTGATTATAAGAAAACGTGACCTACACAGTTTCTTATACTTCTCACCTGCTGTTACTATCATCTCATTGACAAGCTGGCCGAGTTTAGTCAAAATCTAAAATTTCTAGCTCTCGCAAAATGCCTGTTTGTGTGACACCCGTCAATATTTATGAATGGATGCAGGCAGTAATCCGACAAAAGGGTCAACTAGCCAAATTGCTAACAAATATCCTTCCGCTTAATAAAATCAGCTACCAATGCATTTTACTGTCAACAGCTTCTATCACACCGGGAAATCTGACTACTCAAATGCATTTATGTCAGAGCAGGTGAATTTTGTAAAATAAATCATTTCAAAAAAATAAATTGCACTCTTTCGTAACCAAACAGGAAGTCTAACAGTGTCCTGACCCCTGGAGACTCTTGCAATGACACCCGTAGAACTGCTGTGTCACCTGCCGATCAATTATAATTCCCGCTACATTTCGGCCGGCAGATGGCACCATACCTATTATTCGCGCAACCACGACATGTTCTCAAAGCGCATCTCAGTTGATTTAGTACAGAGCTTCTCAACCTGTACGGCACACTTTGATCGATCCTCGAGGAAGACTAGGCCAAATGTTACCATGTCAACGTCTATTGCATGTTGTCTAAACAACTTATAACTACAAAGAATAGTACACATCTCCTTTTTCTATGCGGGTCAACAAATTATAATAAATTTAGTGCTTTTAATAATTTCTGTATTATTTCTGGCTTAAACTGTATTTAAAACAATGACATCAGATAATATTAGATTATAATATGAAGAAAATTCTCACTACAATTCGTCCCGAGATGTAGATTATAAACTTTTTAAAACATTTTAAAACATCAAATATATGCTTGTAACTACTCCCAGAAGTCATCAAGTAAAAACTTGACTGCCCGAACTTGCATTCGGCACCTGTGAGACGCGTGCTCCTGGCTTGCAGAAGAGCTGTGCTTAACGTTTGGATCTGTGCTAGAGAAAACTACTTGACGTAGATTACGCAGATTCTTTAGACAGGACCACATTTTGTTCTTAGTAAGAAATAATAAGGTAGACGATGTTGTTAAAACGGGTAGCAATACTCCAATGCCGTGCTACGGCGATCACAGATAATTGCACACCTTTCTTAATGGTACCTAAAGCGCGTCCAGAGGGAATTGAACCCAGTACTGCTACAAGTTGGACATGCCTCACAAACTCGTAATCAAAAACCTGCTGAATCACAACATGATATCTACGCATGTTTTACGACAAGTGGCAACATAATTTCAAACTATTACCAGTATACATGCACGTTAATACGGCCACCTTCCATTCAATTCGTTATAAATATGCGTGCCATATTTTCCACCCAGTAAACGTGTGTTGATCTTATCTTGAGAAAGCCAATGAATCTTGGTGTGGAACAGACAGTAGTTGTCAGCTACATCACCTGGAAATGTACGAAGAAAATTCGAGATCTTTATAGGCATTGGGCGATTTTCACGGCTCCGTTAAACTAATTTTAGTTGACCAGACAGGATGTTTGCCATGAGACTGTCGCGAAGAATGAAACAATGTGTGGTTTGAAAACTTGTGTTTCGATTTTGCACATTTGAAACAAACCATTTGGCATTTCCTGTTGGCTAAGCTGACTGGATGTGCTTCAACGAAGGTGTGTGTATTTTGTTGCGTTCGCTTTTATTTTATAACTAGTAGTATAATTGGTGTTTTGTGCAACGCGGGCTGAATAATGTGGGGTACTTAACATACACGCTGGATTTGATGAGGGAATTCGGATTCAAGTTCTGCTCCAGAAACTGATTGGACTAAATGACGTTCCTGCTGTGCTAATGCCGAAAGGGTATCTAGCAGAAAGACGCTTTGATTTGTTCAAGATAATAACTTTTTTTGATAATGTGACATTCCTCTTCTAATTCCCCGGCACACTTTGGACTTAATCACGGCACACCAATGTGCCGCGGCACACCGGTTGAGAAGCACTGATTTAGCAAATGTCACGCGGCCTTTGTAGGTGTAGTGCACCTAGACCACTACGTAAAGCGTGAATAAGCAAACAGCAACGTAGGTATTTTTAGTGAACATTTTTCAGGTCGCGAGCATAGGCCGCTGTCTGTGGCTGCGTCAATCTCTGTGCCGATCTCCAAGTGGCGGTGCACTTCCGGTCACTTGGACTATCCCACCGCGATATCGTGAGAATGTCACGTGGCGCTTATGCACGGGAGTGTATCACTGTGCATGACGCCACAGCGGTTAGTGAGTGTGGCATGTGTTAGTCGCAAAGTCATACATATTGAGGTAGACGTGACCGTAACGACGATATGCCCGAATTGGAGCCACGTATAAACAACATCAGGAACGATTTGATGTGATGGGGTACAATTTGCCAATAACGTATTTCTCCCATTAGAAAAAACTATATGTTATGTAATATTAATTAAGTATGATTGCATTCATTATGTGTAGCATTGAGGCTGCAGATAGCTATTAAAAACATAAGCTATATATAATGTGCTGTTTTAACTAATGTCTTTGTTCAGCTTCATGTTATGTTCTTATTCAAATCGGCACTGCAATATCATGAAACACGCTTTCCAACAATGGGACAATTGTGTCATGTTTCGCATAAACCAGTATGCTAAACACTAAAATAGGTGCCAATTGGAGTAAGTGGGAATAGTAGTTGCAAACTAATTCGATTGGTAAGCAGTGGCACAGTTTTCGTTAAAAAAGGGATGCCCCCCCTTCTTTTTCACCATATATTTATGTATATCGTTTTAAATGATGTTTCTTTAACAATGAAAACTGCATGCGGTAGAATAACAAGTGCTGCAACCAAATATATGTTTTATAATATATTAGCACTAGTGTTGTCTTAATAACGCAGACGTGCAGCAGAAGCCAAGAAGATACTAAGTGAAAGAAAGTCTCGACTCAGTGACACGTGTATCCGTGTCCAGTCATCAACTGCATGCTGTACTGACTACGCCAGAACAACCCGAGCACAGATGGCACTGACCAGCCACCTTAGTATCTACCATATCAGTAGACCCAAACAAAAATGTGGTAATCTTCGCTTCGCGAAGGTCGAACCATAACGGTCTGCTCCAGCAACTGATTGGAGTAAATGACGTTCATGCTGTGCTAATGACAAACGTGTGTTTCTTTTATAGCTAATGGATTGTTCGTTAGTTGTTATAATTTAGTTTATTTGTTACCTAATCATATACAAGAATAATTACAACATTACATTAAATTGGACATTTAGTAAATTTAAAGATTTATGGTCGAAATTAGATTGCGGATGCTATCGTTTAGGTAATCACATTACACCCTGCACCCTGCCCTCCCATTAATTGTTTTTGCTTTGCAAAAGACTGTGCTATTCTATTCAATTACGCAGCAAGCGTGGAGCGATGTATCTATGACAAATTCCATCGGTGTGGTTAGATCAGGTAGCATCGTGAATACAGCAGGGGCTGCCTTCAACGTATCAAGAACAACCCTCAGACGAAGGGTGAAATTGGCGACTTTGAGAACGGTAAAGATGCACCAAGGAAGGACCTTTGACACCACAAACCCGTGTTTTCCGAGGAACAACAACTTCGCGACCATATCTTGAACTTGAATCCAGGACGTTTGTATTGTCGATACATTACCTCAGATGATTAGCGTTTCAGTTTGCAGATGAGAATGATATACCACACCCATTTAATGTGGAAAGTGCCCTGGTTGTAGAGGCGTGGGGAGCAGCATTCAGGAAAAGGCACTCCCAGATCATTCTTCGGGCTCCAGGTTTCAATCGTGTAAACGTCACCGCATTCTCTTCTGACAATTTAGAGGCCATTATTGACAAATACAAAGTTGGTCCGTCTAGGAGTTATAATGTCGACGAAACGTGTTTGCACCGCTGCAACGAAACAATGAAAAGTGCTTGCTAAGAAGTACAAAATACAGGTGGGACAGTTGACCTCTGCATCAAAGCAACGAATCAACCGGCAACTAGAACACGGCCTGCCTCCCGGATTTAAATTTCTGTATCACCCATCCGGGTGGATACAGACACATCGCACGTGTGAAGCCATCAAAGGAGGATCCTGTTCTTCTCATCTTAGATGGGCACAAGACGCACGCAAAGAGCACTGAAGACAGATAAGTAGGGAGACGGATGTCATTATGCTCACGATCCCACCGCACACGTCGCATTAACTTCAATCTCTTGACAGAACCTCCATGCTGCCACTAAGCACATATTTTGGATAATTCTAAAAATTTGGCTTAGAAATCATGACAAATTAAGCACACTCTACCAGATGGGAAAACTTGTTGGAGCGGCATACGAGAAGTCAGCGACAACGTGAACAGCTATCAAAGGATTCGTCATCACTATAGATCCAACAAACACGTTTGTTTTTGATGACGAAGATTTTGTGGCGTCACAGACCACAAATCTACCTCACCCTAGTTCGACAAATAGCAGTAGTATGTCCTATCATGATCTCATAGTAAACGACAACGTAAGTGGCAACGTTCTGCCTGCTACAGTTTCAGCAGAACATCACTCGGTAACACACATAGGTTCACCTACCACTGACCCCACGGAATGTGACACCACAAGCGAGGTTGGCCAACCTACTGCTGACCCAAACGACCATAATATGGCAGTTGGCAGTGTTCTACAAGTTTCAGGCATTGCGAGTGAAACAGCTCCTTCCACATTCTGTGGAACATATCGTGGCGATACAACGGACACCGAACATCCATCAGCATTCACATCGTACGTCTCTTCGGCAGATAGTGTTCCAATCCCCCAAATCAACCAACGCACTGTAAAAAAGAAAGGTCATAACAGACGAAAAACCCGTGTGATAATCGGAACGCCTCATAAGGAGGAATTGGAAAAGGAAGTTCGCATCAGAGAAGAGAAGGAACCATTGCAGAAGTTATAGAAAACTGAGAAATGACAGAAAGTATTAACAAAGACAAATCAAGTCAAGGGTGATGACGCAACAGCGAAACCCAAAGCTAAACCTATCCAGAAGAAACATAAACGGTCAAGAAGGCTGTTTCAGCATGATGACACTAGTGGCGAGGAGGATGCGTTGTGCTTGTGTTGTACCTCGCCGTACTCTCAATCCTAACCGAACGAGAGCTAGTTACGCTGTGTATCTTGCAATCGGTGGGCATGCAGCGTCATCGTTGTGATATGTGCAAAAGATATTCAAGTCGACAAGAACCAGTTACACGTTCATCTTTGTTTGTATTTAAGGAAAGCGATGTACGTTCGACTTGCTTTTTGTTACATTAATTAAATATGTACACAATAACAATTGTTTGCTTAGGGGAATCGATTTGCCCAGATTTATCGTACATACACATGCTTGGACAACAGACGTGGACAGGCACTGGTTTCAACACTGCCTTCGGCATAATCAGCAACATCTTGATTCAACGAGTTCAGCTGCGCTACGTTTTTGAAAGAGAAACACCAGCTTGAATGATATCGTATCTTCGCTGGCAGACTAGGGTATGGCTCCGGGACACAAATGTGTTGACGTCTAGTGTCCCACATAGCTATGTCACCGGACCACTGCATTTCGCTTTGTATGTACACCCTATTGACGATATGACAAGCGCACGCCGTGTTTCTAACACTGTGCGCAATTCATACATACTTTTCCTCCCACTTTGATGCAGCGGCTATGGTAACTACTGCCTAACATTTTGTAGGTGAACACTGTAATGGCTCTACATTTTGTAATGTAACAACATACAATTTCTGTAATCTCATTCGCGTGGAGCGCAGTGGCGAAGTGACCAGAGCATCGAGCTCTCAATCGAGAGAACCCCTGTTCGAATCCTGTGCTGCCACATCGATCCTTAGACATATATGCTCACTCTACGCTGCTCCAGTTCACTCAGCTGTATGGATGTGTACCTGGCTGAAGACAGTGGTGGATATTTGTGTGCAAATTGTTTTCGTGCATTAATCGCAGCGTGGCTGGATGCTCCCCGGAGACGTCTGATTCAGATTACGTAATGTAGCCGTTAACATTCGCCTGACCTTGACCAGGGTCATCCAACCCAATCCTTCTTATATACGTTTGCAAATCAATTTCAAAATGTTCACCAAAGTTTCATGCTTTACACGGGTGAGTCACAATCTTATCAAATATTTGCCCTGAGCCACCGGACTATCTCGGAATTCTTGTTGGCTAAGGGTTTGGTTGCGATTTTGCGGTTCGTAACGTCTTTTACGAATACTTCGAGAAACCGTGAGCGTGTGAGTGAATTTAGCGTCAACTGGAACATTAGCATTTTGGCTAAGGAGTTCCGAAAGGAGGCAAATGAGACGATTCGGTGACACATCATCACGGATGACATTAGCATATTTCAAAAAAGATTGTGTGTGTGTGGTGCGTTGTGCGTGTGCGTGTGCGTGTGCGTGTGCGTGAGCATGCGTGTTTGTGTGTGTGGTGTGTGTGTGTGTGTGCGAGTGTGCATGTGTGCATTTGTGTTTGTGTGTGGCGTGTGGCGTGTGGCGTGTGGCGTGTGGCGTGTGCGTGCGTGGTGTGTGTGTGTGTGTGTGTTTGTGAGTGAGTGTGTTCGCGTGTGTGTGCGCGTGCGCGTGCGCGTGTGTGAGTAAATGAGTGCGAATGTGCCTGCCTATGATATGTGTGTGGAATATTCGAAAAGTTGTCGTCCGACAGTTTACACAACGTAACCTTTGACCTTCGTCTGACCATGGGGGTAAATCCAACCCAGTTCCCGTGTATACGTTTGCTGATCAATTTAAAATGTGCATAAAGTTTGGTGCCATAGTCGGATGTCTCAATATATTCAAACGTTTGCCCTAAGCCACCGGCCTATGTGGGCACAAGCAAGTCACGTTCCGAATGACCGACTGAGACCAAACATATTTGTCGTTTTATGGATGTCGTGTCATATTATCAACTCGATTTCTCAGTTTGTAATAGTCTGCACAATTTGTACAACCCTTTTCTGGTGCACAACATAATGCTTAACGTGTTTTTTTACTGCGAACTTGTGTGACCACCGCTTCCCGTGTTACAATCGTCTGCGGCGATCAGTCTTTTTTTACAACTAAGCACAGTCAACATGCTTGTAACGAAGTCAGCTTTGTCGATGTCGATGGTATCAGGCAACCGAACGACGAATACCCGGTCGTCGTGTTTTCGGCATGATTTCGCTCTTGATTAGAAAGAACCAGGTCATCTACGGGCCTGGTATAATTATATATACATCGGCCTAATTTTCGTTTTCTTTATATGCATTGCCAAGCCCAAATACAAGACACGACTACTGCAAGAACACACGTTCACACATGGGTCCATGTGTCATTACTTTCTATATACACAGTTAGTCACTGTTATGAGTACCATACTGCCCTGGCTGTTTAGATGTGACCTAAATAAATATTAACGCAGTCAGTCGTGCTGCGCTGTTACTTTTAACTTGTTTCTCTGGCCGAAATATTCCGGTGGTGACGTTGTTGTTTTGTTGACCTACTTAGATGTATACCATGTCTAATGGTCGATTGAATGAAATCAGCCTGAGGGTTTCCTACTGATAAGTACCGGTTTGAAAACAGGCTTTAAATACCTATCTGGACCATTACCCATGTCATTTTAACATCTTATGAAGCGTGAATGAATTTGTGTAACGGAGTGAGGGAGTTGAGTTATGGAATATTTGATCTTAGGATCAAATATTATGCAGTGATAACATGTAATTAGTAAGAAAGAAAGTGAATGTTTTCCAAAAATGTCGATGAGAACGGTAAATTATAATGTGAGTGTATGACTGAAAGAAACTTTAATGTGTGTGTATGTGTGTGTGTTTGTGTGTATATATATATATATATATATATGTGTGTGTGTGTGTGTATGTGTATATATATATATATATATGTATATATATTTATATATATATATATATAAACATATATATGTAAGGCGAGATAGAATGTTGGTGATTTGTTATAATATGAAATAAACTGCTGACTTGGCATGCAGGTAGACAGGCAGAGAGCCATGCAGACAGACAAACAGACATGCGTACTTACAGACATACAAACACGTAGGCATACAACTATATAGATAGACATGCAAACATACACAATGACTGACATCCAGACAAGCAGATACACGTATGGACTGACATGCACAATTACAGACACAGAGACAGAGATGGTGATATGGGTATTTAATAGTTTGTAGTTCAATAACAGTAATGGTCAGTGTGTATAAAAGCAGACACGTTCTTTTGGCCCTGGTGTCATGATTAAATACTGCGAACGTAATTCCGGAACTTGACGGAATAAAAAACAAAGAAAAAACATTGCAAAGGGAATGTGTCAGTGCAAGAATAATGGGTAGATTATTTCAGATAGTGAGCCAGTTCACTTCCATCGGCATGACAGACTAGACGCACACAAACACGCATGTTTGTAAATATAAATGTAATGTTTACTGCCTTGCAATTCAGAAAGTAATCGACAACTGGATTGGTAAATGACATATTATATTCAGTCAAACAAATCGGTAATATATATGTAAAATGTGGAACATTACGACATGTAAAGTACATAGGTGTGTTTCTGACATATAACATTGACTCTAGCCATTACCTCTGATCATCAGTTGCCCCAAACAGCATACATGTATGTGTGTATTAACGAAGCTATCACAATAAGATGTAGTTTTAAAATAACACAGGTGCTTAAATGATAATCGTTTTCATAGTGGCTGTAACAGATGCTTCAATAGTAATTGTATTCACTGTGTATGTGACTATAACAGGTGTTTAAAGAGTAATTATGTTCACTCTAGCTGTAACAGGTGCTTACAGAGTAATCGTGTTCACTGTGGCTGTACCATATGTTCCCCGTAGATGTAACATGTGTTCCCCGTAGTTGTAACATGTGTTCACTGTGGTTGGAACATGTGTTCACCGTGGCTGTAGCATTTGTTCACCGTGGTTCTAACATGTGTTCACCGTCGCTGTAACACGTGTTCACCTTGGCTGTAACACGTGTTCACCGTGGCTATAACATGAGTTCACCGAGGCTGTAACATGTGTTCACTGTGGCTGTAACGTGTGTTCACTGTGGCTGTAACATGTGTTCACTGTGGCTGTAACATGTGTTCACTATGGTTGGAACATGTGTTCACCATGGCTGTAACACGTGCAAACTCATTTTAACAGAATATATATTGCGCAGTATCTGAAAGAGAAACAGAAGTAAAATAAATCTGCTAGAATATGAATGCCATCTTGCAGAATCTACAAACGTGTTTACGTTCAGGAATATTGTTACAGTCATCCCTTTGTTCACGTGTCTCTGATTCGTAGATCATTGCACATGTTTAGATTGTCGTTATTTCATGGGCAAGCGCATCGATACAACACATGCAATTATTTATACAGTTCTGCGTGTGATTCACCTCATTTCCTACCTCATTCATACCAGCCGACACAGTCTGTTCAGTGTCTTGTGGCGAGCGTTAATCACGCGTGAAGTTCGCTTGCAGTGCTTGCACCCAATCTGACCGACAGACGTCTAGAATGTATGTTGCGAGCGGCGTGGATCCGTGGAGTTGGTACATTGTAGTCGCAACGAGACGAATCTCGTCTTCAGAGCGTTCCTAACGTGAGAGCTTCCGCAATACCGCGTCTATCATTTCGCCTGCAGCAAGAGAGACAAACTGAAAAAAATGATGCTGCGTTCACAAAGAAAACCTTAACAAATTATTTTAAACCGATTATGATGTACAACTGTTCGCAACGCCACGCGTCCTTTCCGTAATTGTTCCAAGCTACGTAATTGTTGTACACTTGATGTTGAAATGCTTACTTAATCGATTACGCTATGTGTGAAAGCAGCATTATAGTTTATATAACATGCTGTCGACGTCACACCAGATGAAGCTGTAATGGTATTTTAACTTCATCAACATGTGCAATAAACTGCTAAACACCGCTGCATTGCATCCTGTTTTGTTTCTGCTGTTCGTATACAGAAAACACCTATGTTTGTGCTAAATTTATACGTAATTCAATTTTACTGCCAGCCATTCCTCCAATCGTCAGGAATACCGGTCACACGATGTCTGTCCTGCAACGTGTTTCAAGTTCAAGAACCAGTGTTCAGAATTCATTCAGACGCGAGTAGGTCTTGTAAGTCTACTATGATCATGCTTCCGTTGCCAAAAGACACTGTCCAGCCTATTGGGCCCGCCTCCGTCTTGTAGTGTCTCGGATCTAGGGTGTTTCCTTGTGCACTTCTCTGTTTACAATAACAATTATATCAGTGACATTGACTTGATCCTGCATTGTATAGACCGCTCCCAACACAAATATGTACATGTTACTTAACTGAAAAAAAAATTGGCAAATTTTGATTAAATAGACGATATTGCAAGTCAAAGACCACGAGGTGACGCAACACAGTGAGTCACTGTACCTTCAGTGGCGACGTGCTTGAGCGCTTTCATGTTCATAGTCCAGGTACGTTCGCCGAACTCCACCTTGACGCAGTCGCACGTAATCAGCTCTTTCACCGTCCCGGCTTTGCTCAAGACCTGTGAAACAACAACAATGGGCGATCATTGAGACATCGATATTTGTGTGACACTAAAATACTGAAGCCATCTTCTCTTATAAAGTTGTTCTTCTTCCAGGTAGTTAATTTAGTGTGTGTATTTGTTCTTAACTTATCCAAAGATTTTAGTGCTGCATAGTGTTTCGTTTCGTATCAAGAGCACTGTGATAAGTACAACCCTTGCTCCATGTCGGCACACCTTCATCATGGTGTCATCACATTGTGATCTTCCTTCCTGATCCTTGCCTTACATCGGCCCGGTGTCCGTGTCCATTCTGCCCTATCCTCATCAGGGCAATGCTATCGACTTATTGTCCTGCTCTGGTACAACCCTTGCCTCACCTACATCATACTGCCGATCCATTGCAGGTTTCCCATGTGGGCATTGCCTCACCTTCCTCATTCCGTTGGCCCATTCTCCGTGTCCTCTCTGTAGCCTTCTCACCCTCGCCTCGTCGGAACTGATAACCACGACGTCGTCCCTGCAAGATAGAGGTTCCCGTTACTTAGATGTTGCAATTACAGAACAATGGAACCTCATTATTAAGGTAACCCTCGGGACTGGGCAAAAGTGACCTTAACGGAGAGGTGACCGCATTAGCGAGGCTCATTTCCTATACTTTATTGTTACAGAGATAATTTGGCGTTATTCCAGTGGGACCGTAATTGCGAGATGGCTGTATTGGTGATGTGATCAGAGAGCGAGGTTCAACTGTATATATCTTTACGGAAATTACTGTATTTCAAAGAGTGTGCGAACAATTCCCAGGTTTAATGTGCAAGTATAAAGATTTTATTTATTATTATTTGTCTGCACGTTCTCCATGAAAATGTAAATAGGCGATTCGTTTCTATACACGGGGAAACAAGCATAGCAACATTGGTAAAACGCTATGGTGGTTATGTTTTGTAAGGTCGGTTTGCTAATATTGATGGCTGTATGTTATTTGCAACATGGTTACTTTCGCAATTTCCTATTTCAGTCTTTTTTGTACAAATGTTTTTAACGCGTAGGTGTTTAATTTTAAGATAACTTTTGTTTACCTTATCATACGCTTTCCCTTTATTTGACTTATTATGTACATGGATATTTATCTGTCAGCCTTATAATGGTCTTCTGATTCGTTCGGTGGGTTCCACCACCTGCGCGTTGTTGGTTCTCCACCTTTGGCTTTGCCTTATAATTAATATTACCTTCAATTTGATCCCGGGGCTCCACCCCCTGCATGTGATTGTTTCCCCCACCTTTACTGTTCTCATAGGTATTATAATTTATGTTGGTTAGTTAATGATGGTTTCATTATATTTCAGTATTGTTATTTACATGATATAACGTATTCTATTAATGGATAATGACTTTGGCTTTATATAAAGGTCTTATACAAACGTACGCTTGCCTTGTGTTATTCAGCAAACTAGCCACGGTTCATAGTAAGTCCGTTAGCTAGTAGTATCGTCACACATACATGTGCGTACTCGTTAAATCGGCTGTCGGCATAGCGGGTAGCATTGTTAGACTTAACAGCCGGAGATTTGCCATCGAGCTTGTACAATAGAGCGGGATTCAAACGCCACCTGCAAGAAAACAACGACAAGAGAACAAAATCAATATTCACTCAAATGGATGTATATTAGCATAAAAAACAACTAAAGGTGAAAGTAGTCAGAAACGGATTTTCATTAGCAGGACATGTGTAAAGAATGAGGAAAGACAGACAGTCAAAAAGAGCGTGGAAGCAGAAGAGGGGGGCAATTGACGAGGAGGAAGACCAAAGCTGAGTTAGAATGTCAGCATGAAGTGGGACCTTGGGAAGGCAGATGTCAACAGCCAAAAGTCGAAAAAAATCATCGCGGACGACAGACAAAAGATGGAGAGAGTTCACAAGAAAGACGGAAGAAGGTACGCATTGAGTGACATGGACCTCATATTGCAAGGGAACAAAGGAGACAACGAAGAAGAAGGATGTGCTTTAGACTTTAGAGGTCCACATCTTTTTGTCTTGACCAGTTGAAATTCAGTTGAAAACAACATACCTCATTATTTTTGTGTACGGGCTCTCCCAAAAGACAATCCGGCGTGAATAAAACAAACCATTAATTATTTGTTAGGAACTGTTATTTGGTAGTAATTGAAACCGACGATAGAGCATCGGTGAAATACACCTTTAGATTGCGTGGATTAGCGTAGAAGCAGAAATCAAGAACAAAGTAAAACATTCCGGAGCAGCGGAACGAAGTGACATGTCAGGGAAAAGGGAAATGAAGACAAGTAGAACTAGTAAAGTAGAAACACTAACTTTTCTCCATTTTCAAATTCGACTTCGAAGACGTGCATCACTTTCCGTTTGATGACGCCCACTTGGCGCAAATACTGCAACGATCGCCGGTTATTGTGCAATATTTTTGCTAAGTCAACTTTGTTTAGTAGACTGCTATTGTAAATATTTCTGTGCATGGCTGCCGTTCAAATTATGTCAGCGGTCACATATATGGTGTGTCATGTTTGGTTCTGCAGACGATGGCGATACCAATGATAATACTATTACTAAATAATTAATAATACTAAAATGTAATGTGGCGACGGTATCCGCCTACAAAAATGCACCCGTGACATTTACTCCATTAGCAAAGTCCTCGTGTGTTTATGTATTGGCCAAATTACCTAGCATTGTTATTACCATTACTGTCGCGTTTGTTGAACACTGACAACAGCCACAACGTTTGTGAGTATGCGATTGATGCAACGACTAATGATGACTCGAGTAAGGATGCCAGCTACATACCCGTCTCAGGTCGTTGCTCCAACCACCGTGTCCTTCTTGCAGTGCTATAGCCGTGTCCACGTCAGCTTCCAATCTGACTCGTTCACTAACCGAGAAACCCTGAATATAACCCACATTTTCAACAACGGTTGCTGTAATTAATTAAATAAAATAGCCAACGCAACGCATAGTTGTATAACACAAACGTCAATAATGCTGTTAATACATTGCCAGTCAGCAGTGGGTTTTATGTTGTGAAAAAGTCACTCCAAGTTCTTCAATTCATTATGAGAACAACATATTGGCGGAATGTGCAGAGCTACACATTGGTAAATATTTGTTTTTCCCTCTGGTGTCCTAAGAGCTGCTGATGTCGGCTACATTAAAAAGGGTCGGTCGGTTAACCGGAGACACACATAGCTGTTATTTGGAAAGGCGTTATAATCACTAAATACATCTTCGCTACATAAACGGGTGTGTTTCATTTTCGTAAATAAGACAGTATCTTTTAGACTTATCGTTGTATCAGATACACGTTACATTTCTGTACACTGTTTACTTAATGAATGTTATCCTCTAGTTACCTCAGTCGAGCTACCATTGCTTTCACTGCTGGCAGACGAGTGTAGACCGTAGGCCAACATCTGCATGACCGGCATTTGTTCAAGTAGCTGGGTCAGCCTGTCGACTTCACTTCCTCTCGCCTCTTCTTTTGCTTTCTCCCGAACTCTCTCCTTCAGAATCTAACAAAGGAACCAACTCTGAGAAAGCAGGTCACAACCGAGTTGTTTTAGCTGAGAGTGCTATTTCTGAGCGAATAATTCGAATTTACAAATTGAATCAAATGCACCAATTATTAACGACGCACGCAGTAAAGCATCACGCAGGCATGCACGCACAGGCACACACACAAATAAACCAGATGTTGCTTGAAGCGATTGCTGGCATTATGTTTGTGTGTCCGTTCGTGTATTTAAGTTATTTTGTGAGTAGTTATACATCAGTTAGATGTGTTTACATTTCATTTATGTTATGTGTGCGTGCGTGCGTGCGTGCGTGCGTGCGTGCGTGTACGTACGCTAGAGATATTGTGGAATTTACGCGTTAGTGTAGAACCAAATCGCAAAAGCCTTGGATATAGCAATCGGATATGTATAGTTATTGTGTAACTTTTATTCATAAAGTAAATATAGATGTTGTTAAGGGACAGGTTTTGCTAGGAGTTAGTCAGAGACAATATGTTAAAGAAACTTTGTTTCAGGTTTTTGGTTCGTCTAATGAACGATAGTAGCAGTATGTTTACCAGAGGGGAAAATAGAACTAGTAGGTCAATGGCCAAGTGAATATTATTTACTGCAATATATTAATTGCCAATTATGGTAATTCTAGCAGTGTAAATATAATTGTAACATATAATTGCAAGATAGAGTGGGTTATATGTGCATAGAACATTTAAGGACTGTCGATACGCCAAAGGCTTCCTTGTCCATATGCCATCTGGAACTTGTAGCTTTGGGTGGAAGTCTTGTTAAATCTCGTATTATCATACTTAAACATACAATGCACACATACACATTATAACTGACTTAACCTCTGCCAGAAGCATCTGTCCCTCTGTTGCCGAGGAGCTGCTCCCAGTCTCGCTGTCCGCACTTGAAGGCTTTCTCCTTGCTGCCAGTCAACTCTTCCGTTCAGGGTCAACTCCTGTGCGGTATTCTGCTGGTACCGCTGCACGTTGGCCTGGCAAAGATAAGAATCAGTTCGCTTGCATGCCTACAGTTGCTTCTGGGGGCCAGACCAATTTTTGGACACATGGTGTAATGGTGTTCTGTAAGAGCATATATATTATCTATGATCACAACCTCGTGAGATAACCTGGTAGATATGCAATGGAATGTTGTAAACAGCTCATAAGCATCACAACGTAATACATGAAAATGCATTTTTTGCAGCCATCCCGACTACGGTATTTCTTCTTTCCACGTAGACGTCGTTTTGAAATATACATTTTATATAATCAATATATTGTTCCCCACTACGGCCAACTTATATTCACCAAGCTGATCGTATGACATACGCAATTCTTCTCTTCAGTTGTGACAGTCACAGTTCAAACTTGGCTGGTATTCAATCTGCCAATCAGGAAGTACTTGTAATATTGTTTGGAACAATTGAAACAGTAGGCTCTATATCTATTTCGCAAGTTCAGCACTGCGATTGCAGCACCTGTCTACAGCTACACTTTAGTTGAGGCAATTCAACTGTCTACGTTGGCCTTATGCGATGCCCCAGCGACATCCTTTATCAATGGAATATGAACAAGTTCATAGCGTAACTTTGTCTTTCCGTCGTTGTTATTTCCGGCCGATATGTCAGACTGCCTAGACGTTCTGTAATCCTATTTCCAAATGATATAACGCAAGAATAGTATCAGATAGAGGTATCCGCTTAGCATAAGTTCAATCCTATGCACCCAAAGCGAGGGCAATTACTATTTTTGTGTGAAGTATATTTTGATTAATAAATATCACAATACAACGAGGCACATAAAATTGCATCTCACAGTGAAGTTATGATTTAATAATTGGACTTGACCGAATGATCCTTTTAAAATGCGTGCTATATCGTTCATATATCTTAAACCGTAAGTTCAGTGTGAATTTCCTTTTGCAAATGTGATATGCTAATGTCATTGAAATAAAATAGTATTAGAAAAAAATGAAAATTCGATGTAATCCCAGCCTCGTTTACTCTTTGTACCTATATGTCAAGAGGTGTCACTATAGGTGTATTGCTTTAGATAACGTTTTTTGTATGTCGTTATGCACAATTGGTCGTGGCAAAGTATCCAGATATCTTACCGCCGACCGACTCCATTTTAAAAGCGACTTCTGCGGCATACGTTCTCATCTTCGGGTCGTACAGGACCATCTTGTTAATGACTGATTTAGCCATCTTCAGCTTTGCGCTGTCGTCCCTGTCAGTGACAGCTATGACTGGCTGAGTCTGCTGTTTGGAGGCCATAATCATCTGCATGCCCACAGGAATCGCCGGCGGTCCACTTGCTACAAACGCCCAACCAGATAGAGGATTTGCCAGCGACGTTATTGTGATTCAATAACACAAATATATATTACACGTGTGCAATGTGTATTCACGAGTTATGTATTGAAAACACATGACATGCACTCTATTTTGCTAGTATCTTCCATACCGAACACACTATACGTAAGGATGTGTAACAAATGACTAATGGATCATCTCAGAAAGTCGATGTCCGATATCAGACGATCTTCGCTTGGAGGAGGAGGAGGGGGGTCGGACGTAGTTTCGTCTGGCGTCGGACATCGATGTTTTACGCTTCGGACCGATATTGTTAATACATTGATATTATCATGCCAATGTTCACAAACTTTCGTTGAGGGCAGTGGGGACCGAGGCCAGATGAAAGTAATTTCGTCTGATATCAGACATCGACGTTCTGAAATGATCCCTAAGAAGTACAAAGACGAATGCAGATCGTGTACCATTCATAGTAGTTGTTTAATTGTGTTTAATAAACACGTACGAAATCGTATATTTAAACTAGACAAGTACCTATGCCAACCACATAGTAACAAGATGATGAACGAACCTGTCCTTGGCATGAGGGGCGGCACATCTTCCCTCTTGAACTGTACCAGCGCAAGGAAGACAAGGCCGAGAGAGAAGATGTCGACCGATTCATCGTACGGTTTACGTTCGGAGATCTCAGGCGCCATGAAAGCTAGTGATCCTGCGTTGGAAACCATGTGAACCGACAAAGCAAGCTTTATGTCCTTTGCCAGCCCGAAGTCTATAATCTTCACAGTTAGCTGGTTGTCGACGCGACTACGGATAACCACATATACGTCAGCGAAATATAATGTTTTTGTTTATGTATCAATTATATGCACGAACACACCACGTTTGTGCTTATCTGCTCAATAACTTCCCTTGTAAGGGGTAAACAAGATCGAATACATCGCCACATCAAATATATCAAGGGATAGAGAATATAGATATGTAAACATACGTACACACACACACACACACACACACACACACACACACACACACACACACACACACACACACACACACACACACACACACACACACACACACACACACACACACACACACACACACACACACACACACACACACACACACACACACACACACACACACACACACACACACACACACACACACACACACACACACACACAAACACACACACACACACACACACACACACACACACACACACACACACACACACACACACACACACACACACACATACACACACACACCACACATATTCTTCCTTCCGTATTCGCTCTTTCTCCTTCATCCCTCCCTTGCCCTCTACCCTCCTTCAATAATCAAATAATCCTTCGCCATCGCCCGCCCGCCCGTCCGCCCGTCCGCCCGTCCGCCCGTCCGTTCCTCTTCCCCTGCTCCGACCTCTTTGTCTCACTTTCATTGCAAGTAATTATTTATGTACTCCTCTACTCATCTCAATGTGATGTACACGAACGTATATAACATCTGAACGTGTATCAACACCAACATTAACATGATATTCTCGAGTTTTAAATCTCGATGTACCATGCGGTTTTCTGCTCTGTGCATATGAGCGATGCCCCGCGCACACTGCAACATGAATCCGAACCGAGTGTCTTCATCCGGGTTATTCCTGCAGAAAACAAACGTTCAACTGCATTATACTGACTCCCTGTGCTTATATACTAAAGGGCAAGCATATTAGTTATGCCTTCTAACATTATGTAAACAATGTGTGTGTTAGTGCGTGCGTGTGTGTGGTGTGTGTACGTGCGTACGTGTGTGTGGGTGTGCCTGTGTGCGAGTTTGCATGTGTGCACGTATATGAGCATTAGGGTTATGTACGTGTGTGAACGTACATGCAGTGAGTAAATAAAATAATGAGCTAATTATGTAGTTATCAAAACGTTCAATTGAATCTGATTGTATGTAGCCTACCTACAAACGAATTCTTGGAGTGTTCCGTCTGTGCAGTACTCTAGCACCAGCCAGAAGGAATTGTCAATAGAATGATAGTCGATTAACTCTACGAGGTTTGGGTGTCGAGGAAGCCGCTCGTACTTCTTGATCTCCTACAGTGCCAGCGTGCCTCCGTCTTCCTTGCTGGTGATCAACTTTTTCACTGCAACCGTGGCACCGGAAGTGGCATGTTTCCCGGTGTATACGATACCGAAAGCTCCCTGGCAGAGTATGTTATTCAAGTCAACGACGTGGGACCCAGGCGTTGTTGAACAGTCTCATTTGAAGATAGTCCACTATCTTTCTTGGAAGACGTAGTGCTACCCCGCGAGGAGAGCGATGTGTCATATCCGTGCCGCTGCAACAACATTCAACAAATATCAGCGATAATAACCTAATGTTACGACAATAACAACAATTAGTAATATATGTTATTGCATTATAAGCAGCTTCGAGATTAAATTAAGTCATTGTATTAATTAGGAAAAATACTGATACAATGAAAACAATATTTATACATTTATATATATATATATATACATATATAATATACATACATTTTAGTATGTATAAATTGTTTTAATGAATGTTTAAATTCATTTATAAATTCAGGCTGAAAGGTTTGCTCTACAAGAGCAGTTTAGGCTGAAAAAAGCACTAAAAATAAATATACATATTATTATTATTATATATAGAGAGTGTGTGTGTGTGTGTGTGTGTTTGGGGGTGTGTCTCTCTCTCTCTTTATATATATATATATATATCTGTGCGTGTGCGCGTATGTACATGTGTGCGTGTGCGTGTGTGCACGTGGTGTGTAATAATTAATCCATAGGTGTCGTTTATTTGCAGGATTGGACACATATGCGCTAGAATACCAAGTAGTCCAACTAAACGTATAACTGATTTGAGAGACATTATCCATTTAAAACGCTTCAAATAAACCTAGAAATAGCAAGGTTAAAAGGATATCAAACAGGAGTGTCTAAGATATAATACATAATTATATTTATATAATAAATGGCTATGATATTAGTTAAAGTATTTGTTCTCACATTAAAACAATTAAGGTCGGGTTACACTAGCAATTTTCTTCCGACCCGACCCGACCCGACCAGACCGTCTATCTAGATTGTAAGTAGATTAATACATGACAAGCTAGGCCCATATTACCTCCTTTTAAATGCACATAGCCCCATGTTTATATGCACGTCCGCATGTACACATGACTCTCCACACGCACCGAATTATTTCCTGTCCTAGACGACATTTTGTTCTATCGGTTTTCAAATGACGACGAAACCGTCTCTTCACCAATCACAAGATGTCGGCTCGTACAGTTCAGTCGGCGTCGTTGGGAAGGTATTCTATAAAGAAACAAAGTATTTTATTTATACACGAGCAGCATCACGACTGCCTAAAAGGTTATGGAACATTATATATATATATATATGATCTACACTTTTTTTTTACCTTCGAATGACTTGTATACACGCCTATATTTAATCTGCATTAGTCTTTGATTAAACTTTGTAAGCCTACTTTTTCTTAAAATACCGACGTATAGGCCATAACACTGTTTCAAAGCGTTGTAGTAACTTAAAACGATCCTTGGTAAGCTAATATACATTCGAAATATACTGTATCAAAACGTGACAATTTCCCATAAGTACTTTCTCTGCTACTCATGTCTTGCATTCTTAAGCATAAATCGCGTGTAATCTGCGCAAAAAGCCGATAAAAAATTAGTGTGTTTACGCTAACTATTTTGAGCTTGCTGCCACGTGGATGATTAATTATGCTGCCCGAGTATAATTAATATTGATGCACGTCCAGTGAACCACGCAAAGACCGTTGACGTCACACACACTGTCAACATATCAGATTCCGAGGTGAGTTGACTCAAGCAATGACATTGCAAATAAGGAATTTGTAGACATATGTGTATTGACAGCTATTTTTATAAGTGTCGGAAGCATATGCATTGTTTATTTATCCTGCTTCTCAATGCCGTCAGCCGAGTAACGTTTCGATTATGTAGAATTATAACATCCGCACACGCCGACGGCTGCAGTCGGTGTCAGCTGGGACTGTGTCTGTCGAGCCTCTACTACTAACTAGGCCAGGGTCTCGCTTTTTTAGTTAGTAAAACTGCATTGCCCAATATTTGACTTGCAGTGAACGAAAATGCACACTAAATATCGGTATTTGCCATCATCAATAACAATGTCATACGACGACGGAGAGGTGGTGTTGTTTTAACAAAATCAATCCGTCTGTCATGAGCTGTCGCTATGTTCATTCTCCGTTTATTCCATATATTTTCCTTCTTTTCTTTGCTGAATCTGTGACATAAACAACAGCTGGCCCACGTTTCCTTTTAATCATTAATTTTGATCGATCACGACTCCAAATACGCACATGTTGATGACGTTTTTCTTGCATATATTAACTCGGCGTAGCTAATCGAAGTCTGACGGACATTCCCGAATATTCATGAGCATGCCTTATACGGATCGTAAAGGTGGGGCCAAAGTGGAAGTAATTTTTTCAATATATTGTCAGGATCATTAGTGATTAATAAAACACAAAATTCTAATGAAATAACGGCACACGATTATTTAATACTTGCAAACATAACAAAAAAATTAAAAATATCGAAGAATCGCTTTAAATAACTTCCGTCTAATTGGTACATGTATACTGAATTTTTTATATAAAAAGGTATCACGTGTTTTCAGTAAATCCGCACACTAACTGCTAATGTAATAACGCTTATCGGAAACATATGCGGATCGAGGGGATATGGGGGAACGTGAACCCTAGACCTTTGGAATTTCGCCGCGCTATGCCTGCGGTACAGTGGTGTGCCCCTTAGGCCTTTTGAATGTGCCCCCGTTACGTGGCCCCTTAGACGTTCTGAAATCATGAATGTCGCCGCGAGGCGAACATTTTCCAACAGCACGCCCCTTCTTCTGGTGTCAGGACGGACAGAGCAAAGGCAGAGTAGTGCTGAAGCTTCCAGTTGCATCCCTCCCCGTCTTCCGATGTCAATATCCGACAGAGGAGTCATCCTTCTCAGCCCACCCAATATGAATTTGGTTTGGCCGCCATTAGTTTTTTTTGCGAGCCGCGGAGTGCAATTGGAGGTTTTGCCCCCCAGACCACCCTCTCTGGATCCACCCCTGGGAAGAGAGACAAGTTTCTAGTTTACCTTTCGAAATGCAGTCCACCTTGACTTGTTTTTCTAAGGAAACACTATCTACGTTGCCGCATTCATGATACGCAACTGGCGTAATAATTATTGTTCAGTTACCGCCGCAGTGAACCATGCACTTGAACTTACCTTACAGAGACGATTGGTCGCCCCTGAAGCGTGTTAATCACGTGAATAACGAGTTCGTTCCTGCAGTGAGTGTTGTTGCGGAACACTCTAGCGAGAACTGCGTCACGAACCACGTTGAACTCATCGTTCCGAGCTTCTCCTCAACACAAGACAGCAAACATCCTCGCAAGGAGGTTAACACAGCGATTTGGATAATAACACGATCTGATATCTACGAGGGGTAAGGAACGTTGCATCTCGTTGTGTTTTTTTGCCTTCCCCGTTACTGAATAGGCTACCCCCGACCAGTGTACCGCTGTACAAAACAATAATTAGGCCTCATTTAGAATATTGTATTCAAGCGTGGAGGCCATATCGCAGGAAGGACATAGATATGCTAGAAAGAGTGCAGAGGAGAGCAACTAAAATGATACCAAATCTGAGGGATCTCAAAAAAATGCGGTTTAACAACACTAGAGACCAGGAGATTGAGAGGAGATCAGATAGAAGTGTTTAAAATATTGAAGGGTTATGAAAATATTGATAGAAATATGTTTTTCTCAGTTAAGAAAGATAGAAGGACTAGAGGACATGATCTTGCATTAGCAAAGGAGCAGAGTAGATTGGATATAAGAAAGTTTTCATTTTCACAAAGGACTGTAAATGAATGGAACAGATTACCTGCTGATTGTGTGGGTGCTAGTAGCGTGAATATGTTTAAAAATAAAATCGACACATACCTCAGACGGGCGGGATACACATAGATAAAAAGGTCGGACTCTCGATAAGCCAAGGGCTTCCTTGTCCACCTGCTACCTAGAGTTAATTCTCTGGGTGGCAATTTTGTTAAATCTTGTTAAAAGACTGCTTCATATTATAAATCGGCTTTGTCATATTTGTGTAAATAATTATGCACTGCAGTAAGACCAAGAGTGCCACCGAAGTGAAACTGGGACAAACGCAGTTTAGGTTGGATAGTGAAAGGAATGTGATAAGTGCAGCAGGCCTAGTATTGAATAGAATTCAATGCAATTACACATCGTAATGTGCCGCTAGAATGAAACTGAGTGTACAGTAAGGTCATCTAGCGACCAAATTCAAAACACTTTTTGGAGACATAAAAGCCTAACACTTGGGTCGTGTGGCGAGTGCGTAATCATTTGAACCAATCAGAATAAACGGTTAACGTCAGTTTCATTATTCGCTAGAGATAAGGTTATCACTATACATAATTAGGATTAGGGTCAGTAGTAGAAAAAAGTTACGGTTTGTTGGGGTTAGGGCTTCCAAAGGTTACGCAGTCAACCGTCTCCATTCTTCCTTCCTATCAAATCGTAGAAATAAATGCACACTGTAGCCACATACGTGTGGCTAACACTGATTGGCTCAGGCTTCAGCACACGAAGAACGGTTTGGGTGTTATTCCATACGCACACATATTATTGCTATTTTATTTAATAGTAAACTCAGTAATATATTGAACATATTAGTGGCACATACAACAACGTGACTTAATATTAAACTCTCGGCCACTCAAACTCTCAGCAATATCATGAAGAGTATTAAATATGTGAATTGTGGGCCACCTATCGAATATAAATCCCGCCGCATCATGATTGGCAGGTGGCGCTACATCTACGTACGTAGTTCCAGGACTGACGTTCTGGAACTTTATTATATTGGAATGTAATAAATGTATGAATTTACAAATTTAAAACAAAAACTTGTATACGAACAATATCGACGTCATGCCACCGCCACCACTGCCGTTGACTACCCACAGAGGACGAGATCAGAAACCGAGTACAGTCTGTATATTCATCGTCAGTCACAATCAGTGCGAGCTGATCAGCCGGTTGATCCAGCCCAGTGGACACTCTTCGGTCACGTGATACGTCTGTCACCGAAAGTCGTCTCGACCCAACTTGCTTATAATTGTTATTAGCATTATTGTACACACACGCGCCCGTGCGCGCCCGCAGGCACATACACACATCACCTTTTAAAAATTAATTATTACTTGTGTTTCCTTTTTAGCATTCTTGTTGTGAAATATGAGTTAGTGCATGTTTCCTTGGACTACTGGCATTGCTTGTGACACGCCATGTCATCCATTTCTCCTGCATATAATTGAGTGGTGATTAACTATCAAGATGGCGCTCTTGTAAACTAGTTGAAAATAACTAATTTCGCAATAATGATAACTGTTTCCCGTGGTTTGTTGCCCTATGGTTAAGGTAGTCATTGTGTGTGTCTAAATAGTCGAACGATTACGTATGTAGTGAAACCTCGCTATTAAGGTCACACTTGGGACAAAGTGACCTTAATGGCGAGGTGACCGGCGTAAAATATTTCACACACGCACGCACGCACGCACGCACGCAAGCACGCACACACATACCGCGGTCAAATATTACACCAACACCAGAATTTAACAATTAATCACTATTTCTGTTTCCCTTATATATTTCTGGTTATGAAACATAAGTTATTTGGTATTGTTAAAAGAAACAACGACATTGCTTTGATTGGCACTGTTTGTGATATGCTATGCTTTTCAAGAGGGCATTTCTCCTACATAATTGAGTGGTAATGAACTATCCAGATGGCGCAATTGTAAACTAGTTTAATATAACCCAGTGCATTAATGATAACATATTCCCATTGTGTGTTGCTTGATGTGTAAGCTAGTCATTATTACTGTTTAAACATTCGAAGTGTTATATATATTCTGTGTAGGGAATCCTGTTAATGCTGAGCAATGGCGAAGTTGAAACTTGGAGCATACACTGTCAATTTGGGCGACACTCTGGGCAGCGGCAGCTTCGGCGTCGTGCATAGCGGGCAGGAGACGAAGACAGGCAAGCAGGTGGCCATCAAGAGGATCAAGATAGAGAAGGACGAGGATGGCTACACCGCCATGCAGGAGATCAAACTGTTCGACCGACTGCCTGAGCACAGCAACCTGATACGTCTGCTCGACTTCCACTACAGCGATCGCGCCTTCTGGATGGTGATGGAGTTCTGTGAAGAGGGAGACCTCGACGTCTACGTCGTCAAGAGAAACCCCGGACTCGACGACAAACTGCGGCTGATGTTCGAGTGTGCTTGCGCCATCGCCCACATGCACAGCTCGTCGCCTCCCGTGGTGCACCGCGACATCAAACCAGCGAACGTCCTCATGTTCAGGCAAAGTAAGTATATAGTGTGTGTTTGTATCAACACGCCACACGATAATGTCATATCGGCGTTGATTGTGGAGGGATATTGCAGTACTGCAGTTGGTAACACCAATTCTACCAATGTCACTAATTTCCCCACCACTGCCACCACCTCCACCTTCATCTCCGCCACAAACAACACTACCAATACAGACAACAGGAACACCACCACTAAACCACACCACAACACAATCACCACAACCACCACAACCACCACAACCACCACAACCACCACAACCACCACAACCACCACAACCACCACAACCACCACAACTACCACAACCACCACAACCACCTCAACCATCACAACCACCACAACCACCTCAACCATCACAACCACCACAACCACCACAACCACCACAACCACCGCAACCATCACAACCACCACAACCACCACAACCACCACAACCACCACAACCACCACAACCACCACAACCATCACAACCACCACAACCACCACAACCACCACAACCACCTCAACCATCACAACCACCACAACCACCTCAACCACCACAATCACCACAACCACCACAACCACCTCAACCATCACAACCACCACAACCATCACAATCACCACAACCACCACAACCACCACAACCACCACAACCACCACAACCATCACAATCACCAAAACCACCACAGCCACCACAACCACCACCACCACAATCACAACCGCCACCACCGCCACCGCCGCCACCACCGCCACCACCGCCACCACCACCACCACTACCGCCAACACCACAAACAACAACAATAACAGTTTAATACGCAAAACAGTATAAATCATCTCGGTTTCAACGTCGACGATAGGTGGTGGCAAGATCGTCGCGAAGGTAAGCGACTTCGGCCTTTCGAAGATGTCGGAAAGCTCGGCGGCGACATGCCTGTACTCAACGATGGCTGGTACACCCGCCTTCCTCGCGCCCGAGATCTTTGAACAGAAGAAATACACCGCCTCTGTCGACGTCTTTGCCCTCGGTCTATTGTTCCTTGCTATGATTCAGTACAAGAAAGGCGCCGCCCACCTCATACCGAAATTAGGTAAGAAGAACCGATGTGGTGCAGTGTCACTCCTCCGTAGATGGCGCACTAGTTTACCATCACATTTTGGTTTAAAAGTAAAGGTAAATTCTTATAAAGCGCAATATCCAGTCCTCATGACTGCTCAAAGCTCTTTACACTTTATTCCTGGCAGACCTGTTCAATCGAATGCCATCTCGACTTCCATGTGAAGCATTGTAAACAATACGATAGTGTGTTTGCGAGGATTCCATTCGCCACAACAACTGTCTACAATGGGATGATAGTCTACGATTTCTGGATAACGATATTCATTTATCGTAATGCGACATATTTGAGTTAGAAGCACTATGTACACACATTTAAAGACCAGTTCATTTGCTTGAGAATTACATTAGTTTGAAAACGTAGAAACCATCTAGCAAAGTAACGAAATACACTTCAAGTTCAAATCCGTTAATGGTGGTGAAAATGGCCACACTCTGGCATAATAATATTTTATTGGTTTTTAAAACCACCGTTGTACTACATCCGTGAAAAAGAAACTTTCTTCTCGAGAAATAGCCCTAATGACGATTGATTAAATAGAGTAGTCTGACAAATATAATGATTGTCAAACATCAACAAAGCTGGTGCTATGCTGTCGAATTGTTAACCTTTTGAACTTAATGCCGCAATTCGCGGAATGTATTTATAAATATTTTATAAATGGTTATTGCCGTCCAGACCACCACATTCTAGTAATGATGTGTATCGGTCGTAGTGGGTGCCAGGGATGTAACAGTGGCGCCACATGGTGGACCACGAACCAACCAAACGTGTTCTAGAGCCTGTTTTTGTTTGCAGAGAGTGGACTAGGTATGATGCCTGTTGGCATGGAGATGATGACTCAAAATATGATGGCAGGCGGCCTGCCACAACCAAAAGTCGTGCTTATCAAGGATTCAGACTGTACTACTTTACAACATGTCAAAGCAGTCATCCTCAAGATGGCTGCACAAGATCCAAAGGCCCGCCTAAGCGCTGTTCAAGTGATGCACGTCATGGCTGAAATTACAGGTAAATTATATCACAATCAATGTTCAATAAGTTTACGATTTGCCAGTGGTTATATAACTTTCATTTTCAAAAATAATAATTCTGTACTTTGGATATTAAACCGAGACTGTACATATTCTATTAAAAATATTTTGTGCTTAGTACTAAGGTACACTTCAGGGTATACTCTCTGCTGAATCACGCTTAGTAGGCCGGACGCAGTGTTCGCAATTTGAATATTGCACCCTAAAATGTTCATTGTATAAACAAAGCACGAATATTATAAAGAGCCGCTATTGACACGTATTAGTGAGGTACCCGTGCCAAATTCGGTTCGGTAGAATACAGAGGTAAACCCAAAAGCTCATAGCGGGAAATATGTAACTAGTAAACCCACACACGGTAGCTTTGGGGTTGACTGATTCTCATGCCCCTTGTCGCAAAGTTAGACCACGTACAATGTGAACGAATTAAGTGGATTTTATACTAATAATTACCGCACCTGATTAGTTCCAGGTAACAGAATATACAACTTTGCATTGAGAACCGAATTGAACAATAGCTTACACCCACCCGTGGTAACATTATGTTACTTTCCTGTCATAAGGCCATAGAAAAACAAAGAAAAGACAGTTTACACCCACCCGTGGTTACATTATGTTACTTTCCTGTCTCATGGTCATAGAGAAACAAAGAAAGGACAGTGCCATATGGTCACAGAGAAACAAAGAAGAGACAGCCTACACCCACCCGTGGCTACGTTATGTTACTTTTCTGTCATGTGGTCACAGAGAAACAAAGAAGAGACAGCCTACACCCACCCGTGGCTACGTTATGTTACTTTCCTGTCATGTGGTCATAGAGAAACAAAGAAGAGACAGCCTACACCCACCCGTGGCTACGTTATGTTACTTTCCTGTCATGTGGTCATAGAGAAACAAAGAAGAGACAGCCTACACCCACCCGTGGCTACGTTATGTTACTTTCCTGTCATGTGGTCATAGAGAAACAAAGAAAAGACAACGTACAGCCACCCGTAGTTACATTATGTTACTTTCCTGTCATGTGGTCATAGAGAAACAAAGAAAGGACAGCCTACCCGTGGTTACATTATGTTACTTTCGTGTCATGTGGTCATACAGAAACAAAGAAGGATCGCCTACACCCACCCGTGGTTACATTATGTTACTTTCATGTCATATGGTCATAGAGAAACAAAGAAGGACCGCCTACACCCACTCGTGGTTACAATATATTACTTTTCTGTCATAAAGCCATAGAGAAACAAAGAAAGGACAGATTACACCCACCCGTGGTTACATTATGTTACTTTCCTGTCATGTGGTCATAGAGAAACAAAGAAAAGACAGCCTACATCCACCCGTGGTTACATTATGTTACTTTCCTGTCATGTGGTCATAGAGAAACAAAGAAAAGACAGCCTACATCCACCCGTGGTTAAATTATGTTACTTTCCTGTCATGTGGTCATAGAGAAACAACGAAAAGACAGCCTAGATCCACCCGAAGTTACATCATGTTACTTTCTGTCATGCGATCATAGAGAAACAACGAAAAGACAGCCTACATCCACCCGTGGTTACATTATGTTACTTTCTGTCATGTGATCATAGAGAAACAAAGAAAAGACAGCCTACATCCACCCGTGGTTACATTATGTTACTTTCTGTCATGTGATCATACAGAAACAAAGAAAAGACAGCCTATATCCACCCGTGGTTACATTATGTTACTTTCCTGTCGCATGGTCATAGAGAAACAAAGAGAAGATATCCTACATCCACCCGTGGTTACATTATGTTACTTTCCTGTCTCATGGTCATAGAGAAGCAAAGAAAGGACAGTGCCATATGGTCATAAATAAACAAAGAAGAGACAGCCTACACCCACCCGTGGATACGTTATGTTAATTTCCTGTCATGTGGTCATAGAGAGACAAAGAAAGGACAGCCTACATCCACCCTTGGTTACTTTATGTTACTTTCCTGTCATGTGGTCATAGAGAAACAAAGAAAAGACAGCCTACACCCACCCGTGGTTACATTATGTTACTTTCCTGTCACACGGTCGTAGAGAAACAAAGAAAGGACAGCCGACCCGTGGTTACATTATGCTACTTTCGGACAGCTTACCCGTGGTTACATTATGTGACTTTCCTGTCATGTGGTCATAGAGAAATAAAGAAAAGACAGCCTACATCCACCCGTGGTTACATTATGTTACTTTCCTGCCATAAGGACATACAGAAACAAAGAACGGACAGCCTACATCCACCCGTGGTTACATTATGTTACTTTCCTCTCACATGGTCATAGAGAAACAAAGGAAGGACAGCCTACCCACCCACTATTACGGTATTTTGATACTAAACTCGTTCAATGTGGGGCCATCTGAAGAGTATCTAACAACCTAACAGTTTCCTTAGATATCCAACAGGTGGCAAATGAAATACATAACTTCGAAAGTGAATCATTATAGATAATTACCTTTGCAATTGATAGATCAGAGTTCAATGGTCCAGGGAAATGATAAACATATAGAAAGAGGAGACTGAAAGTTGGCACCTGGGAGGAGATGCATACACAGCGCTCCAAAATATATATATTACTTGATGAGAGCATTCGATTTAAATCACAAGAGAGAACCAGATTTGCAGCGTTGAAATGCAGATTTGAGTATGCTCCATTTTCGTTTTAGTACTGGTTAAAGTTAGTGTTATTGCAAATAGTATAAGGTACTTTCTCGCACGTGAACTTACACGGCGATTCGTGTTCGTATCCTCAGGACTCGACCCCGCAAAGCAAGTGGCCGCAGTTGAGGTTAGTGACGTGGCAGCTTCGAATGCCAACCCCGAGGTTGGGGAATGGGGAGAATCCATGCCCAACCGCCTCCTCGAGGAAGCGCTGCAAGAGAAGTTACAGGTGCAGAAGAAGAGCCACGAGGCGGCCCCATCTTTGAGTGAAGAAACGAAGGATGCATCTGGGGAAGGGACAGAACTAGCAACACTACTACATTTGCTGATGAAGGTCCTCGGTGGAAGCGGAAGTACTGACGAGGGCAAGGTACGTGATGTGTGCTACACACGCACACGCGCACGTGCGCACGCGCGCTCACACAGTCACTCACTCACTCACTCACTCACTCACTCACTCACTCACTCACTCACTCACTCACTCACTCACTCACTCACTCACTCACTCACTCGCTCGCTCGCTCGCTCGCTCGCTCGCTCGCTCGCTCGCTCGCTCGCTCACGCACGCACATACACACAAACCACGCACCCACACAAACCCCCCCCCCCACCCACCCATAATTCCAAGCGACTTATCTTTGTTGAAGGGTATCTTGGGATGCGAATGTTTTATTTCTGAGATAACTGTTTAGTTTCTCCTTTAAAAATACTCCGAGTATGCATCAGCGGAAACAGTAACAACTGTTTTGTAAGCCTCCTTGGTTCTGGTTCACTGCAGAAGTTCGGCGTGGGTGAGAAAGTGCGTGTTATCAACGACACATCAAAAGCAGTCCGATTGCAGGAAGATCACGGCGGCTGGAATAGCAACATGCAAAAGGTGACGTATCTAGTATATTAACAAATCATATTAACACTTTAGCGGCTGACTCATAGTACGTCTCCATGGGATCGAAGTCCGTTCGCCATTATCTACGTTCATTCGCATCGTTGGATCATTGGCCTTTGATCTACAATTGACAATGTATTTAGAAAAAAGTATTTATTTTATGGAGCGTTTCGACACCTCGAATTGTGGTAGAAATTACGTAATTACTAGATAAATAGCGTCGACACACAGACATTAGCACACAATAGTGTGTTGGTGCGCGCGTGTGTGTGTGTGTACCTGTGTGTGTGTGCGCACGCGCGCGCGCGTGTGGGTGAGTATGTGACTGTGTATATGAACACGTTAGCAATGTAGTGCAGTAAAATGTAATGTTAAAACGAGCTTATTAATTCTATGTTCTCCTCTATGTCAGTATCTCGGCAAAACCGGTGTCGTCAAACAGAAACTTCTCAATGTCGTCAAAGTGCAGTTCTCCGACGGCCAAGTGTGAGTGTGTCTATTGTGAAAATATGTTGTTGATTTGTTGCAACAATGCTGTCAGGTTAGCATGAATTATGTTTGCAAGCCCCAATCTATGGGGATACGCGTTACATTGTGTACGTGCGTGTGTATGCGTTTTCTTATAATCGATATTGGTGATATCGCTTTCATCACTGGTAGTTATAATTTTAAAATTTTTGCTCTCAAACACCCCATCATTGTCAATGTGGTACGTGAGAATGTTGCGGTGTAACTTTGTTACTGTTACTTCAATTGTTAATAGAATCTGGCCTTGTTTTAGCAGTGGGCAACATGATAATGCGAAGAATGTGTGCAATATGAAATGTAATGATGTATGTTAGTGTTCCTGCAGATGGTCGTAAAAGCAAGCTTTATAGTAGTAGTAGAGTAGTCTGCTACATGACAGTGTCGTTACTGTCCTCCCAGGTGGTCGTACAATCCAGCCATGCTGGATTCATGTTCAGGGACGACTGATCAAGATGACGAGAACACATCGCAGACCTTCAAACGGTAATGTTTTTGTTACTGTGGCTGCTCTAACAAAACGATATCCGAAATGTTTTCAATCCAGCGCTTTTTTACCAAACACTTCTGCGAATTGCAGCTGAATTAACAGTGCCGTAACGTACTACTGCCATAACCTACCTCCACAGTTTGGAATATGATGATATATACGAGTTGTGTGTGTGTGTTTGTGTGTGTGTGTGTGTGTGTGTGTGTGTGTGTGTGTGTGTGTGTGTGTGTGTGTGTGTGTGTGTGTGTGTGTATTTGTGCGTGTGCGGGCGCGTTTGCGTGCATGTTTGTTATTGTGTGTGTGTGTGTGTATGTGTGTGCGTGCGTGCGTGCGTGCGTGCGTGCGTGCATGTGTGTGTGTAGTCAGATCGAGGGAGTAGCCGACTGTGACGCCACGTCTACGCTAACTCACATCAAGATAATTCATATACAAAGCCCAGTTCACGCGCTGCGCAAAGTGTGGATATGTCTTATGCGGCACACAAAAGTAAATATATATTCTGGACAACTGTTGAATCGATTCTCCCAGATAGTTGTGGATCACGGACGAACTGTGGAGAATTTTTGTCCTGGTGCGACGAATCAACAAAGAGGAAGACAATTTTGTTCGCCACCATCATCAAATAACGTCGTCTTCGTCATGTAAGGAAGTAACCTGCAAAGTTGTATACGGGATGTCCTCTGAAATGACGTTGCCGAAAAACAACTCTTCGGGATATTATTACACGACCGTGTCATTGGAGCTACTCTGTAAAACATACTGACAAGCCGGAACAGTTACAACGGATACTTCGTCGTGTTGCCAAATGAATTGGCCGGCGTCAGTAAGTTATTCAGTAAGCATAAATATGTAAGTAAATGGGTTTTATATTCTTATTCAATAAACATTGCATATGTTCGCGCGTAGCAGTATGTTTCCGTTGCCTTACGTTATTGCTTTCAGGTCGTAAGCTCCAGTAAATGGATTTGTTCTCAACATGATTGTGTCCGGTGTTCACAGGTACGACGTTGTCGTAATCGAGAAGGATGAGAGCAAAGCGAAGAAGCTGCAAGAAGGTCACGGTGGGTGGAACCCACGAATGGCTTCAGTAAGTTTTACGTTTCCTTGTATTGCTGCAAAGGCCCGCTTATTATCACTATCTACTTCTTCCTATTGACAGGCGTTTCCCGCTTTCCCGCCTTTCTGGTATAACTCTTAAAGCAGTTTTCCCTTCTTTATTGTGGTCTTTACCCAACGCCTCTGTCCTCTGTTCCAGTCAGCCAGAATCCATCCTCACCACGTGCCCTGTCCACAGCATCCGCGTTAGTGCCTTACTTCACGTTAAGCTCAACGACATCGCAGTCTCACCATCAGGTCACCCATCCTCGTTCTACCTACCGTTTTGATACTGCCACGAAGACAGCTTTAATATTAGTATTTAGCAGCAATGAATATATATGTTACATAAAACCGTGTCTGCAACATCAAAGACGTTGCATGTTTTGGTAATACAAATCGATGTGCATATGTTAGTACTATATTTGACTTGGTAAATTGTGTTTGTCTAAATTAAATTATTATTTGCTTACAATTGTACTTAGCATTTGTATCAACAGTTGAATAGAAGTACAATAAATATTCATTTTAATTTGCAAATGTGCTACGTTAGTCAATTGTACGTTTGCAATGTCGAACCGCGTCAAGAAACCGAAAACAAATGCTGCTGCCCAGCTTACTCGTAAAACTCATAGAATCAATTTAATTGACCTGCTTAAACATACAATGTGTCGAATAATTTAAATAATAAGTAAGGTCGGGGAGACTCCCATTACGGTTTATAATCTCACTACCAACTGTATATCTAGCGATATATCAACGCAATCGAGTTAGATACCATGCCGTTCACTGATCTCTTGTCTATCTATATTTCAGAGTCTCGGCTTGAAAGGCATCGTAAACAAAGTTGACGGAGATGGTGACGTATTGGTGGAATGTATCAACCACAGCAAGTGATTATATTACTTGATTGTATTACACATCACATTAGGCACACGTTTGTAATCAAACTTAAAGAAGGCAGTAGAACCAGAGGGCACAATGCTGCATTAGTAAAAGAACAGTGTAGGTTAGATGTGAGAAAATACTCATTCTCTCAGAGGACAACAAATGACTGGAACAAATTATCTAATGATTGTGTTAATGGTGGCAGTGTGAATATGTTCAACAACATTGGCAGCTATCTGGGAGGGCGGGTTATACGTAGGTGGAATATTGTTGGACTCTCAATATGCTAAAGGCTTCCTTGTCTGCATGCCGTCTGGAGCTTACAGCTCTGGGCGGAAGTCTTGTTAAATCTTGTTAAAAGTTTATTTGTATAAATGTAATGTTAATTTAATGTAACTGTTCACCAGATGGCGCGATGGTGAATGTATTACGCCTTGCAAACACCATATGCTATTACATTCATTGTAAACTTGAATGTCCATAAGTTCAAATTTGTGTGCACTAAATGTAGGGTGGTTTCTAGTGGAAGTCGATCTAATGATTTAGTTAACCGTTCCGCACGTCTAATAATATTGGTTCTGCCTTACAATATATGACAGTTCTTCTTGGCCATGTTAAAAGATAATCGACTGTACTTCGAAGCAGCTGTAATGTTGATCATCAGCCTCTCTGGACAGTTCTTTTGTTTACCGAATGATAGTATTTTTTTTATATTTGTATGTTGGAGTAAATGCTACTTTGCTAACCTTTAATGAGAGCAATAACAGTATATATTGAACACAACCTACGTAGTTCCGCATATTGTATCAAACTGCAACGGTTGATGTAATAACTCCAGAAAACGTGTATCGTGTCATGCTGTTGTACTTGCCGTTGTTGAATCAGGTGGTTCTTCAATGAGAAAATGCTCACGTTCGTCGACACGGCTGACATGGAAATTCAAGATGGCGACTTCGTGCTGGTGATCGACTCCCACACAAAGGTGAAGGCCTTACAGGACTCGGCTCACGGAGGGTGGAACGAGGGAATGCGTAAGGTGCATATACTACTAATATGATTATCAAAAACGCATATATATTTTACATAGTTTCTTTTTTGTGATTTCCGTATTACTATTACTTTTACATTCGTAACTAGCGCTATACAGTAGACGTCGTGCGCGCGCCAAAAACATGTACATGTTTTCAAAGTAGTTTTCACGCAGCGCCATACAATTTGATTAACATATAACATCTGATTGCCCTATGCTATATCTTAAATGTCAGTTTGGTTATTATTGTACAAACCAAGATTACATGAACACAACTTTACACAGTTTGGTTTTGGTAAACATAATAACGCGTTATAAATATTACCTGTATTTGAAGTTGTAACTCCGGCACCACTTCTTTACACATACAAACGGTCCATGTTGTACTGGTTGTTTACTCTATATCAGATTGTGTATCGCGTATCGCGTATATGAAATATGCAATATTTAGCACGATTTAACAGGCAAACACAACCAGATGACAAGTGGTCAAGGGAGCCTTTGGTGTATTGACAGTCCCACATTATATGTTGCATAGGCAGATCCAGGGGGGTCTAGGGACACGTGCCCCTTAGACCTTTGAATTTGGCGTGCCCCCAGATTTGTTAATGGCCCCCGCTTCGGTTACAATAAGTTGAAGATTCGGCGGCGAAAAATGTTCAACAGCATCCCCCCGCGTCTTCCGATGTGATCCGACAGCGCGAGACCGAAGTCGTGCTGAAGATCCGGCTCAGACCACCGAATATGAATTTGCGTCGGCCGGAAATGGAGGTTTTTGCCCTCACCCCAGACTATCCTCTTTGGATCCGCACCTGTGTTATGCCTTTCATGTCGATTTAGATTGTGACATGCTGAATGAAATTGTTGCAGACTCTAGGATCTGCAGGAATCGTGTCGTCGGTGATGACGAACGGACGCGCGGTCGTTCAGATAATGGGCAACAAGTGGATATTCAACGTGAAGGCCATTCGACTCATCGCCCGGTCGGGTAAGTAGTTAAACTTTCGTTAGTAATGCTGTGTTCCGCTCGTCTCGGTTCGCGATATAACCTGTCTAGCCCGGTCGGGTAGGTAGGTAAACAGTCTTCAGTAATGCTATGATCCGCTCGTATCGGTTCGCGATATAACCTGTTTAGCAATCATCACGACGTATTATTTCGTTTGTGCAAATGTGTTGGTAATTTTGATGATGTCACCTGACAAACTAAAGAGTAATTTTCGACTGGATCATTCGATACTCGGCGGCCAGTTGTGTGAATGATCATAGCAAAACTATGTATCGTTTTTTGTAAACCGACTGAGTGTCCACCGTAAGTGATTCACGCACGAAGACAATTATTTGATATCAACAAAATAAGTTGCGGGTTCGTTACGTGGCTTTTTTTGTCGCGATTTGATACATGTGGTCGTAATTATAATGTATTACTTGTTACGCAGTTGTTTCAAGCACGACACCATTACACGTTTGGAAATACGCGGTGCATTTGTTTTTACAAAAACTTTGCGACACCCCGCATATGACACCGTTATCAGGCAATTAACACTCGTGAATCCAACAAACAATGCATTGTTTCCGAAATTTGTAAAGGATTAAATCATGACATAACACTGATCGCCATACACATATTTGTGTTAGACACTCAATGACGCCCTGCCGCTTGTCACAGGTAAAATAACAGAAAAAAATGTAAGGGCGATAGTGTGACAATTGTACATAATATGACTTTCTGTGGTTGTTCCAGAGGAGATGTTACAGGCCGTGCTTCAGCGTGACTGATCGTCGAAGGAGAACTGACTTTTGTTAAAGACAACGCCTAACTATGTATTGTAATACTTACCGATAACTCGAGCAAAGTAGGAGTAACCTGTGCGTGTTTGGTGGAAAGGTGGATTTCACGCACGAGTAAGACAGAATACTGTACAGCGTGTCGTTTCTAACACACAAACTATCAATATAAACCTATCATTTGCATATAACAACGCTGCCTTTATGGCGGACGTATCATAGTCTACACACGGTCTTATTGTACGACATGCGAAGAATGACGTGTCATAGTGGCATAGTTAACTTAATGGATATGTTAATAATTTATGTGACAGCTTATTATTTGGTTATCATGTATTATCGTTTAATCCTTTCGTACTTTACAAGTAGGCATGGGTTGTTCTAAACAATGTAACATTGTTGTACCTGCACTCATCTCCAGAAAAAATGGAAGAAATTGAAAGTATCATTTGCACGGATGATGGTCATGTCGTTATAGTTCGTTTTGTACGCAAACCAAACACTGGTTAAAGTTTATAACGAGTTAGTTAGTACATCAATAATTGTAAAGTTTGTACATGTTTGCAATGCCTCTAGTGGCGTATCACCTGCTTTCAACTCACCATCAGTTGTTAGCACAACGGACACTTTTAAGTAGTCATAGACTGCGGCATTAGTATACTATATGTTTTCAAAGTGTTCAGGTTCATAGAGGTGAATATGAAGGCGGATGGATGATGTTAAATGAATATTCGTCATACACAACATTGGTTGATGCACATATTAATTAAGTTTGCCTTAACACCTACGTTGTGATGTTTATACCATTATGGTTTAGGTGGGTTCCGAGGTTCGCCTGAAATAAACCTTCAATTGACTGATTGTAGATGTTGTATCATATACAAACGACTTGCTTATTGAAATGATCAGGTTGACTTATGCACGCACACGTACACGCATACACACATATACTCATGCACACACACACACACACACACACACACACACACACACACACACACACACACACACACACACACACACACACACACACACACACACACACACACACACACACACACACACACACACACACACACACACACACACACACACACACACACACACACACACACACACACACACACACACACACACACACACACACACACACACACACACACACACACACACACACACACACACACACTATTTGCTGTAATTTATTGTAGCAGACGAGCGCTGGGTTCTACCAAAATGCCTCAGCAATATACAAATGCATGTTTGGTACATAATATTGTTGATGTGGAACGGTTGACATCGTTAACAAATTATTTCTATCTCTGTACGACAGTTTATCTGTTACGCTTGCTGAAGGGAACACGGCGTCGACCATTGCTGGTGTTCTCTCCGGCACAAACAAATTGAGAAGTCTTGTAAAAATGATCGTTACATTTTCACCGTTGCCACCTTTTATTACGTATATCGACATGACCACCATGGCGACTCAACATGGCGACTCCCTCTTTGTGTTCGACGTGAGATACTCGATCGTGAAATGCGAATACATTTCTCGCCTACTGATTAGCTGCGTTTAGTTATGGCCATTTATGCAAATATGTAAACCTAACACTGACCCAACCATGTATGTTTTGTGCGCAGCTAATATAATCCCTTTTGTGCAACTTCCGTGTAGAATCGACTCCTCAAGGTGATGAGATAATATCGTCAAACATCTAAAAAATTAAACCATACGAACCACCATGCGTTAGAACATTTTACAAAGTATATACAGATATAAATGAGTGCAGCGTGCTCGACTGTGTTTTGTATGACAGGGCTTGACGCATGGAAGAAGCAACGAGCAAATCGTGTAGATTCGAGATGCCACTACGAGTTGTTTTAACTACCCTAATCCTGTACAATTGTACACGTATGGGAAGACTAGAGATGGATCAAGAACATATTTTAGTCAGAATATTTTAAATGTAAAGGTATATTGTGTTTTCGGTTTTCTATTCTAGGTTGATGTAATCCATTTGTTAAAATATATATGCGTTTTATAAGTGTTATCATACAACGTAGTATTAAACTAGTTACACTTTGAACTGAGGTTTAACACTATTCCATTGAGTGGAACTGTAGCAGCAGCAGCAGCAACAGCAGCAGCAGCAGCAGCAGCAGCAGCAGCAGCAGCAGCAGCAGCAGCAGCAGCAGCAGCAGCAGCAGCAGCAGCAGCAGCAGCAGCAGAAGCAGAAGCAGCAGCAACAGCAGGTTAACGCGTCATTTGGAGTTTGACATGTCATTCGTATGCGAGAAAAGGATATTCAGCGTGTGGACAAACGTCGCATTGTAGTGTAACAAGTCGGTCTCTTAGGAACCCACACGCATATATATAATTATACAGTTGAGTTTAAAATACACATCAGCACGTTTGATCATTTAAAAAATGTATTGTTTTATCGGAGTCCAAAGTAGAACCGCTGTGTTTTGCTATTGATATTTTACTTGAAGTTAACGTGGGATTGAGTTGACGCCAATTAAGGCCTTCGGCGTTGCAGTTGGCGTTCGATACCTAACGTTGCTACTGGTTTCTAATAACAGTTCTTTTGTGTCATCGCAATCGTTTCTAGCTAATTATTCCAGTCACATAAATTAACATTCCAAAGACAAATATAAATTTAAAAAGTGTTAAAAGGCAAATGTTCTTCTTGGTGATGGTTAGGTGTAATTCCATTCAATATAGGCCAATACATTGTATCTGATGACTTCCCCAACACTGCCAATGAAAGTCCACCATTACAGAAGTACCCTATGCAGAAGTCGATGCAAGGACAACCAGGCGGAAGTGGTGTCACGTGGTAGTTCGATAGGTTCAGCGGGAGGGCATTGCTGTCATCCAACGTTGAGACAATAGTAATAACTTCGATAAACTTTGTGATATAGAGAATGCTGTAACAAAGCTATAACTGAAGTAATGCGTGACACGATTACGATTGAAATATTTCGGTTCCACTGCCGGCTCCGCAAAATCCATAGCGTGGTCGAATTTAACGTCATCACATGTCTGACACCGACATATTGATCTTGAGATCCAAAGAGTTTGTCTGCATACTACGTCATGCATGTGTGATCACGAGGTTGAACGTGTCAGCAAATACATATATTCCACTGCGACGTAACATCTGCATTCGCTGACACGGGACACTGCAGTGATTTAGCTACATGATTATCCAATAGTGAATAAGCTACG
>OZ023209.1:9252387-9287387 GCA_963995525.1 Escarpia spicata | reverse complement strand
GCGTCTTTTAGTGTTTTTAGCGTATCCGTACAAAATAAGGGGTAAATGGCTTCGATATATATTTAATTATATATGTATATATATATATATATATATATATATATATATTGTAGTTCTTGTGGTGTAGTAGCGCACACGTGTATGTTGTCGGCGAAGCGAAGATGACTGAGATATTCTCCGTCTATCCTCAACCTCTAGCCTCTGGTTTCCCAGGTCAATCTTTGGTTTCCAAAGAGATATAATATATAATATTATATATATATATATATATACATACATTGTGTGTGTGTGTGTGTGTGTGTGTGTGTGTGTGTGTGTGTGTGTGTGTGTGTGTGTGCAGGTAACTGGACAATTGTTTTGGCGGTACCTTTCGATGTGTTTTCTTATACTGCGCTGACACCACCTAGACAAATTTCCAGCTACCTGCGTACATGTTTTACTTCACATGTTAGAAAAACTCGACTTTCAGTGTCTTCTCCGAAAGAAACAAGCAAATTATGGTGAGATTTTGCAAATATCGAAATTACACTAGTCTGTTCTTGCTCTATGTGGAGAAACTCGCCTCACACAACGATTTCAGTATCAAGGAGGTAGATGTATAAGCATACCATTGCAACTTTCTCTCTTCATTATTGTACTATTGTGGTTATCTAACAGTTGGCAGAAAACAAAAGACACAACAGCTTTGTTTTATGCGCATTGCTGCCGGTGATTTATTTGCTGGGATGTTATTTGCCGGGAACCATTTGCAAGGTGTAAGTGCGTGATAAAATAATAACTGACATGTTTTATGCCCGGGGTTGAGTACAATGTGCGTGTGCTTCTACGTGTGTGCGGGCGCGCGCACGTGTGTGTACAAGTATATGTGTGTTTATCCGTGGTTACGTCGTTTGTGTATTTACCCGTTTCGTTTTCATTCGTTTTGTTGCGATATATAGAAATTTACTTGGAAGTTTGGATTTTAAGCGAAACAAACCTACTAAGACTGGATATGACTGAACACCTGCATTTGGGGTGGTTTACGGGCGTGTCGTACCAGTCAGCGGCACGCCTAACTAGGTTCTTAACCCAAAATGTTCAGTACATTTAGGTGAAGTCCCGATACAGTGCAATACGTCTTCGTTTGCACTATTTGACATCCACCGCATCGTCATCTAACAAAGAGCTTCCCCATCAATGTCAACATCTTTACAATATGTCAATAAAAACGTCATAGCGAAGAACTATTTGTGGATGCTCAATAGGAGATCGTATATCCCTAGAGAAGAACGACGCATTCATCTGACCAAGCGCATCTCTCCCAGCGCAGGCTATCTGTAAGCTGCAAGCGGGACTTTATGGGCAATGCTTGTAGTTCCTCGCTTGATCATCACAGACACCCTGTGACAATACTATGACAACCAGCGTCTAGGGCAGACAACGGATGATTGGGTATAGGTGCGGTGGTGAAAATGTGTCCCACGTGAACACAATACTATTTTTACATAGAATATTATTGTTTATGTTGCGTATACAAAACAAAACAACTCACTGTTTTAATATTGACAGCTCTGTAAATTTCGCTAGATTATCGTAATTGTTTTCATATGTAATAGTTACATAATAGGTACATCAAATCACATCAAACTTCTCAAAGTTTCACAACCATCACTTTCTATGGCGTATGCTATAGCGAACGAGATACGTCAGTGGTCGATATGCGTAGGGCGATTAATTTACTTGATTATCTGATTAGATTGATATTTTCATTTATGTTAACTTAATTAGTTCTTTTGGAAGTTAACTAGTAAGTAAATATATTGTCTCACCTTACATTAACATGCCATATATTACGTTAATGTAATCGCCCCGTGCTGTAATCATGCCGAGGGGCGTGGCTTGGTGGAGCACGTGACGGTGTTTTGACATGCGCAGATTGCAGAGCCAGTAAGTCCAGCCCACCCGGTATCCTTTATATTGCACGCGGTGGGCAGCACCTAGCCAGATGCTGTTTGACTTCGTACTGTACTGCGAGCACCGCATTACTGCCAACGTCTATCTTCTTGCGAACACCGCAGCAGAAGTCCGTGTGAGGTAATTGATAATTATTATTATGAAAATCCGTTGCACGCACATGATGACGGTAATGTTGTTGCTTTAATAGTAGCGTATACTGTCTTGTTCAAACTGGTACTTTTGGTTATGTTGTTTCGGCTGATGATTTTGTTGCTGTAGCCTCTAAACATGTTACGTTCGCGTGGTGCACGGTATGCCATTATATCAGGTGTTCATGTATACCAATATGTAAGTCAGCTTCTGAATCGAACGGAATAGGAGAAAGCAGTATATGCAGTATGCGTTAGTTCACTATTAGTTTTTTTGTCGATGATGGTATCCTTCTGTTATTAAGTTAGTTGATAATTTACTATCGTCAAAGAGGCGCTTCGTCTTTTGTGTGGCATACATTGAAAACCGACATACATAATGTCTATACATCATTGGCAACACGTATAAGCAAGACACTTGTTGCCCGTCTTTCCCTATCTGCATAAGAAACTTAAACACGGGCTCATGTGCTTCATATTGATGGCACTATTCCTAACAAAACGTTCCGACCAAGCCACTGACACATGGTGTTCTCATTATTCGCTGGAATAATTAGTTAATAATTTAAACATTTATACGTAAATTTCTCCTTTCTGAGTTAATCATTTAAATTGATCAACACTGGTATTAAAAACGATGCATACCGGTGCATCATCTATCGCTTTTGCTAGTTCAATATTTCCTAGAAACAGTGTCATGGATTGAGTCTGTATTCCACTAGGTCAGACCTGACGCGCAAACATGATACCTTACGTCGCACTGTTGGCCACGGCGCTGCTGCTTTTACCAGGAGAAGGACACTGCAGTGATCCATGCCAGGTATTTAATCATTCCACTATTCTCAGAACAAATCAGCAGATTTAATTCAGAATAAAGCGCTAACGCACATGCTGAATAAAAAAGCATATCATACAAATATATAAACATATGTTATCATTATCTTGTTTTATATTCTGAAAAACAGTAGTATCTTTTATAAATGCAAAATATAATCTTATCAATGAACATTTCAGACAATTTCGTGCCCTGCCGGAGAGTTCTGTGTGTCTGTGGTACCGAACTGTGCTCAACCTCCGTGTGCCAGAGTCGGCTTTTGCGTCTCCTCAGGTAAGTCATGTCTACGGACAGATTTACTAATGTGTGAAACTTGTACATAAAAATGCATAGACGCCGGAACAGGGTGATTTGGGAGATTGAGCCCTCCAATATTTTGGTGGGGGGCTGGAGATTAATTGTGTCGGGGGCGTGATAACACTTTGTATCAATAAGTACAAATGGTTAATACTACCGAAATATTCCCAAGTCCAAATAAGAAATGAAAAAGATATGAACTCACTATAACAACAAGCAAGCTAATATTTTGTTACGATTGCAGACATGTGGAGTTTCTTGGAACAATCGCCCTCCTCATCCAATCTCCCTGTGTTGTATTTCTTCATCCATTTAAACTATGATGATATCCGCCTGATAATATTTCTTGTATGAACTTTTCCAATCATGGCTGGCCTCTGTTGATTCCTGATATCGTTGATTTGGCGGTTCCTCCGTTTTGAAGGTTTCATCTCCGTTTTCCTTTGCTTCAACTATTCCAGAATAGATCACCAATGTCATGTTTGGCCAGCTATTAATGCAGCAGGAGGTATCTGTGAACATATTATACATATCAGTTACCTGCGCACATATGGGTGAACTCGTTTATACCCAATTGTCATTTTGTGGATCAGTTAACGCCCATATTGCCGGATTCAGTCTGGGGTGCACGTTGTCGTAAAAAGCCGGGTTTTAGTGTATTAGTACTTGCTGTTAAAGTCACGTTATATATGTCATAACCGTAGCAAAAAGATAAGGCTCTGCGAAATATAACAATGCCACACACCTTATAAAATTAAAATGCGTTCGTTTATTTGGAACAATAGCATAAGTGAAAGTGTTCCAAAAAAAGGTGTCGAGCTTATCCATCTACCAGTGTTAAAAACCTAACAATTTGGAATTACAATCAAGAATAGTGTGCAAGTAGCTAGCGAGAATAACCTTGCTGAACTCACACAATTTAACTTATAATGTATTGCGCTATTGTTATAGAACACCTGACGTCTCGTGTGCCTACTCTTTCAAGTTCGCCTGTCGGCGAACTGGAGACACAAGTCTAGTTTGTGTTGCTCAGTAACCCAAATATGTTGGCTCTCCATATGTTAGCATTTACATTATTTTTCTCAGCTGATTACGCCGATTTCTAATATATAAGTTGTTTTATTTATAATTATTGTGACTGATATGTGTGTATCCATAGCTGCCAGAGCAAACCCGGCACTTTACTACATAAAACGCCGTCGAATTTGTCGCTGCAACGTGTCAAGATTTACGTTCGCACGGTTCACGGTATAACATTATGTAACAGTTATTCATGCATATAGCCGTGTAGCTCATGTTCTGAATCAAAGTAGATAAGAGAAACCTATATATGTGCCGGCGTATTCGTGCACGAGCAAAACGAGAACTGTTAGCGTCAAAACAGCGTCACAGCCAAGTCATAGATCAGCGTTTATTGGTAAATCACTGGGGACGTATCTCAATATGCCAACCGTCGGGAACTTTGATAGGTCACCAGAATCTACTACTTCGACTACAAATTCAAAATAAACATTGTAATTGTAAATGGTTAGTTTGCATTATCTCTTGTACATGTATATGCCAAAACAATTAATTTTTGTTTCCCTTTCACAATATATTGGATAGTTGGTATCACGTATTGGTCTAATAGTACATCTATTTACTTTGCATGTTGTGTTGTTCCAGTCTCGCCGGCCATATGTCCGGCATTAGTATGTCCGCAGCCGTGTCAGGTCGACCAAATACGCAGGTTTGACAGCGCAGGCTGTAAAACGTGTGACTGCTTCGACCCGTGCCAGGTACCGACAACACACACTATCTGTTTCTAATTTATTAACATACTGTTCTTGATTCTAGAACACGCATGTTTAAGGTATGAAGTACAATTAATGATCCCCAAATTTAGTTTTAGTTTGACTTAAACGGAGCTGTGTGTTCAGCAAATCAGGCCAGCCGCTTTGTTTCCATTCTGATCTAACTGTGATAACGGCAATCAAATGAGTGAAATGTATCGTAATACCAGAGGTATGATCCGGTTACGCCGGGGTATTAGTGCGATGCTATGTCAACCTTAATCCATTGCTGCAATAGCTGAAAAAAATTACAATAGCGACTACGGCCGGAACGACATTCCACTTTACGATACGTACCTCGATACATAGGTTCCAATACGATTCGTATCGCAGTACAAACGACACTGACTAGAATGATAAAACAACAGTGCAATCCACGTTTATTTATCAGGAACTAATTAATTATACTGAACAATAACGACATAGGCCCGCGTCTGTAGCGTGCAGCGACGATATCGTGGTCGAGTAGGCGGTAGTCAATCACGGAAGTTTGACTGCTGGGTCAGTCGCAGCACACTCGATTGAGCCAAACACACACACACACACACACACACACACACACACACACACACACACACACACACACACACACACACACACACACACACACACACACACACACACACACACACACACACACACACACACACACACACACACACACACACACACACACACACACACACACACACACACACACACACACACACACACACACACACACACACACACACACACACACACACACACACACACTCACGCACGCACGCACACACACACACACACACACACTCACACACACTCACGCACACACACACACACACACACACACACACACACACACACACACACACACACACACACACACACACACACACACACACACACACACACACACACACACACACACACACACTCACTCACACACGCATAGCAATATTGAGTTCATATGATGTAATATGACTTTACGATACAAAGTAAACGTATCTCGCTTTACACTTCATTATCAACGTTATCGGACTAGATATTTAAAAAACACCGATAAACAACATTTACATAATAAAGGAAAATCACCTTGACTACTGTGATTTATGAATTGTACATTTCAAGTCATCGGCATGGGTAGGACGACTACATTGGCAAAGCGAAATACATTCAGTTTGTCTTTGCACATTTACCATACATAACATTCACACTAGCTCCATTCACTGACAATAATTAACTAACACATAAAAGCAAAGCTCATTACGCCATTGCAGGAAACAGATTATTACAACATTTTCCTGAAGTTGTAGGTCGTGTTTATGTGGTCGTATTTGGTATGTTTTTTTATAATAATTCACGTCAGACTATCATTAACGATATATTTTGAACCCCGTTATAAAGGGTGTTCAGTGTGGACGAGACCAGGAGTGCGTCGCCCAGGCGAATGACAGCTGCATTCAAGCGGTGTGCGTAGGTAAGTCATTACACAGTTTCCAATAATCTATAGACAGTAAAACTACATTTAACTAGGCTTTCCTTGCTGAAAACATGTCTGTGACATTTTCTGTTGCAGAAAAGAAAATATGCATAATTAAGATGTTTAGAAATTATTAATGATTAATAGTAATAGTGTAATAATAAACTACAGCTCAGACTTGACCATATACAAATGTACCTGTATACATAAATATACTTATTCAAGTATCGCGCGCGCGTGTGTATATGTGTGTATGTGTGTGTGTGTGTGTGAGAGAGAGAGATAGTATTGTTTCTAAATAGGTATTCACATAGCTAGCATTAACACAACCAATATATAATTCGTTCCATTCATTCAGAGTACATTGTGAGAATATTTTCTTATATGTGATAAATATATTTTATTTACTAAAGTTACCTAACCTCCTCTAATCCAGCTATCTTCATTAATCGAAAAACAAACTGTTATATCAATATTTTCCCATCTACTCAATATCCTAGACATTTCTGTTTGATCTCATCTTAATGTCACTGTCTATACTGTTTTACTCTAAGCTCACTTGATTTCAAGCATGACGTCACGAATGCCTACTCTTTTTCATAGATAAACTGATATGCATCGGATGGACCGAGCCTCACTACGAAACTAACGATGGAGCCAGCATTTATTTCCAGGGCGTCGGTTTGTATGTCATGTCACAGTTCACCAGTGTAGATCAGGTACGGTGTGACGGACTTCGTGACTTCCAAGTGTTGGTTGACCAGGAATATAGATACGGCAGACCGGATGTGTCATACATTAGGTCTGTCACGCTCGTACTGCCCGGAATAGTGGTGCTCAACATAGGACAAAACCGACAACTAACAGTGGTGAGTATTTAAATGTTCCTTCTTCTCTGATTGTTTATAATGTAACATGTGAAACTTGTCAAAGGCCGACGTAATCAGAACCCGAATCGCCGGTATGTCAATGATGCACGTTTACAAATCGCATTTGTCAACAATTAGGAATTTATGGATATTTACTGTTCGCTAGCAAAAATTGAAGTTAACCAAATATCCTATATACGCGTTTATATGATACCCCAAATGTTCAGTCTTAAACAAAACTTACTCTAAGAAATGAAATGTGTTTACAAGAGAAGGGTTTGATTTGCATGACATACAGTTCTTTAGGTTGTTTGACTTGTGTTGTTTTCTTAGCATCCGGGAATCATCAACGATGTTTCTAGACTAAACGCAGCAGATATTGTTTCAGCTTTTCATCTTTGACATTGAGTCGGTTGTACGCCTCCATTAGGAATTAGGGCAACTCCTCTTTCCGATGCATCATTACCAGTTCTCAATGTCTTTGTGAAAATATAACACCTCGTTTAGCCCTCGTTGTGTGCCCAGTTCTGTAGATCAACTACGAGGAAAGCCGAAGACTTCAAAGAAGCGCAGGATGTTGGCAGATATTAAATCCTCGGGCGGTCTTGTTGTAATTTTTGTTCAAGTATCGGTCATTGCTCAGTTTCTGTGGTATTTCGTCATCTGATCCTTTGCCGAAACAGAGTACCACTAAAAGCGGAAAGCGAGGAAGGTCAGCCGTTAAAATGAAACTTTATATTTAATAATTATTATTATTGCCGTTATGTAAATATCCCGAACATATAGGAAGAACACTACAGCTATTGTTTATTTTTTTTACAAATAGGGATTACGATATATGACTCTACAACATGTTATAAGGGCCTACATTCAGCTCATATGTGGGTCAATTATCACAAGTTAAACATTATACACACTTATTTTACAGATCAGCGGCGCCATCCCGGCCACGATGAGCATCACAACGTTGACGATTCCTCCTTCCCCGCCCTTCTGGAGGCGTGTCACGGTGTTGCGCATCGAGACCAGCTTCGGTCTAGTTGTTCAGTTCGACGGGGACATGTGGGCCTCAGTGATACTACCGCTCGCTTATCGCAACTGCATAGAAGGTGCGTAGATAGAGTAGGCCTACTAATTGCGAAATAAAGTGAAATAAGTGTATAAAGTATAGGTAATACTAATGTTGATGATATCCGTGTCTTGATGGTTCATTAAGACGTAGCATCATTGTTGTCCGGAGCCATTTCATACCGATTATTTGATGGATCCAGTGCAACCAATCAGTATAATATTATGGTCCGACCTAGACAAAATTGCAACATAATATAAACATGTGCTGTTGTATACACGACTCAAACACCTTACATGATGTAATAATCATGATTTTTACGATACTTCGCTTTTTCACTGTATTATCAACACCGTCGGATTACGTATTTAACCATGAGTACTGATTTTATTATGACTAGCACATTTCAAGTAATCAGCATAGACATTTTGACTAAGGTAGCAAAGAGAAATATGTTTTAGTTTTTCAACACACATTTACTGTCACTTTTGGGAGACAGCCAATACCTTCATCACCGTCGCCACCGTCACCATGACTAGTATCAACATCACCACCAGCACATACGCGAACACTAACTTTAACACGATCCCAAGACAAGCATCACCACTACCCCTACCAGCACGACGACTCCCGTCTTCGTCACTGTCCTCACTCCCAACACCATTGAACTGTTACATTACTAATTATATTTATATTGTTTCCTTCAGGTCTATGTGGAAATGCCGACGGCATCCCGGTGAATGACCTCCGCACTCAACTAGGTGAAGATGTCAGCATGTTGCCGTTGAACATGATGTACTGGGCGATCGGCAACAGTTGGCGGGTGATCGATGTCTTCCCACCAGCCATCCTGGACAGAGTTCGACGGTTAGTATTTTGGAAGCACGGGCCCACATAAAGACGGGAATACTGTCACGACGCAATTATATTTACGACACGACCTAATTAATTGCGTGGTGTCTTAAATCAAATTACGTCGTTGTAAATATAATTGCGTCGTGATGGTATTCCGTCTTTATGGCGCGACCGTGATTCCATAGGTTGGGGACGTCTTTATGGCATGAAATACGTCTTTAAGCCGGCATTTTAAACTAGTCATTAATGGTTGGAAACGGTGGCGTAGATTTTATGGAAGGACCACAACTTTAGTTCTAAGTTGATGGTATAGAAATGAAGTGCTAATGATGCTGGCAAAGTACTGAGTTTTGCAATATTTTGCGTAGGAGAAACATGTGTCTGTGAATAAATATGGTCATAGCAGAAAATGCGATTCCGATATTGGGTTACATGCATGGGCCAATTATAACGTGCACTTGACAATTCGGTCCGGTGGATGCCATTTGACATATGACGTCATATTTGTTGATATTTATGAGAAGAAATTATTATTCTAAATTTTTCCAAGCAACTTGATAAAAATAGTAAATATCAAAACAGTTGATCTTGTGTTTATTAAAAATACAAATTTGCGAAAAGAAGAATCGATGCATTTCTTTCACCCCAATAATCGTGGACTGTACATACCTATCCCAGTGGCAGGATATACCATTGTCTAAAGTAAATATTTTGTTATTGCAGCAGCGTCGACGGTGACGGCGAATCAGCACGGCTTGAGATAGCTCCGTTAACGGGCAAGGAACAGTAGGTGTCATTTAAATATGTTCTCCTTCGAATACTGGACAATTTCGTGCATCCAACGTTGTCTCAGTTCTCCCAGCTGCATTAGGTCGTACACTTGTGTGGAAGAGTAAGGAGTCACGTCGGTGCTGATATCAGACCACATTACTTTCATCTGGCGTCAGCCCCCCACTCCATCTCACACGAAAGTTTGTAACCATTGATATGATGGTATCAATAAATTAACCGCACCGGTCCGAAGCGTAAAATATCGATGTCCCACGCTAGAAGAAACGGCCTATGACCCCCTCCGGCTAAAGAACGTAATTTTGTCTGATATCGGACATCAGCGTTTTGAGATGATCCCTAATTTTGGCGTTGAAATTGCAGCACGTTTAACGTACTGCGGACCAGCTTACTTGCACACACAGAACTTGCTGTTCAAATGTATAGGTTGTCATTGGTTAAATTTTAAAATTTGTTGGGCAAAGTGAACAGCAAGATGATGTTCTACGCAATACGCTACTTATATTACAGTTGTTAATACACATGTATAACGTGATCACGGGATTAATTTACCAATTCCATTAATATTATCAGCAAACGTTGAACAGTTCAAGAAATGTTATCGGGAGCGGTTTCTTGTCACATAAATGGTAATACTGTACGTAGTACAATGTGTACTTCCGTCCCTAGGAGTGAGGACAGCCGGGACCTGTCGTGCACAGACGACATGATGGGGATTGTTGACGAGCTGTGCGGTTCTTTGCAGAACAAAGGCGGACCATTGGGCGAAGCCATAATGGCGATGGTGCGTAACATATCAACAAACTATCAGTGTTTGTAAACATTAATGTTGGTCCGGAAGCTCGAGACTGTCAAATTACGGTCCCAACTTATAAAACGCACTGGTCGACACAACCGCCATTATCATTTGAGTGGGGCCATCAACTTTACAAAGTTGAAGGTCATGCTCACCACAAACTGTCCTGTCCTTCCAGCCCAAATGTATAACATTGCTACTGATCCGTCTTTTACTTAATAATTTAATAATTCTTTTTTTAAATATCGCATCATCAATATGTTCTCTGTACAATAAGAGAGACAATAACAGAGACGACAACGTTCTGTTAACTGTGTAGTCTATATATGTAGTGGTTACAATGTTGTCGTCTTATGAGGTCTCATTCAACTAGTCAGCCTTTTTCAGAACATTATTGCCAAACCGACCATATTTGTATGTAGTTTAGTAATAAAGTTGAGCATAAGTAATATGCGCTGTAACCAATATTAATCGACGCAATCAACTACAAAACGTCATTGCAAAATTAAAATATTATTACCATCTATATTATTATAAATTTAGGCACCAGTTATGATTTGTTATACGTGTAATACAGTAACGATTAACACATGTAAATTGTTCTACTTTCCCGCAGCCTGAAAGAGCAAAGTCTATCTATAACGGATGCAAGTACGACGTGTGTGCGTTGAAGGTATGTCAATCGTAGCCTGCTTGAATAACATTCAACACTTCTTTCACGGGCATTACTTTATGAACTTTACTGAGCTTACCAAATGCAAAACGCAATATCAACTTCGGCGTTATTGGCCCACTGACAATTTTACGCATTAAATAAGTTAAATGTCAAATGTTGTGTACACGAGTGTCGTAGCATCACACAAATCGCTGTAATTTCATCCATACACGAGTGTCGTAGCATCACACAAATCGCTGTAATGTCATCCATACACGAGTGTCGTAGCATCACACAAATCGCTGTAATGTCATCCATACACGAGTGTCGTAGCATCACACAAATCGCTGTAATTTCATCCATACACGAGTGTCGTAGCATCACACAAATCGCTGTAATGTCACCATACACGAGTGTCGTAGCATCACACAAATCGCTGTAATGTCATCCATACACGAGTGTCGTAGCATCACACAAATCGCTGTAATGTCATCCATACACGAGTGTCGTAGCATCACACAAATCGCTGTAATGTCATCCATACACGAGTGTCGTAGCATCACACAAATCGCTGTAATGTCATCCATACACGAGTGTCGTAGCATCACACTAATCGCTGTAATGTCATCCATACACGAGTGTCGTAGCATCACACAAATCGCTGTAATGTCATCCATACACGAGTGTCGTAGCATCACACAAATCGCTGTAATGTCATCCATACCCGAGTGTCGTAGCATCACACAAATCGCTGTAATGTCATATATACACGAGTGTCGTAGCATCACACAAATCGCTGTAATGTCATCCATATACGAGGCATCATATGACCGAATCTGTAAACACATAAAAGAAAATGGCAGCCCTCAGCCGAGAGAAGACGCATTGTATCCCAGTTGTCTTTGAACAATATATTGCTAATATTAACGAGTTTCTACGAGTCATAGACTCTATTCATTGAGCGATCTGTAGTGTTAACGTACACTGTAGTTTCTTTCTGTGACGAAAGTGTGCACGTAAAGCATGTTCTTTGGCAGTTTGTTGATTGCGAAATCTCACATAGGTCACCTGACTGTGAATTTCTGTCTGCCACACTTTCAGAAAGATTTTGTATTACGTATCTCTGTTTTTGTAATATTAGTTCCTTTGGTAACATTCCTACAGCCAACTATCACCACTACATCTGCTGTGGCTTTGTTTAAGCTAGTGTGTATAATAACAATAATGGTTTGTGTATACACTGCCATGTCCACTCTCCGCTTTCTATATTCATTCGCGTCCTTGGATCTGTGGTCTAAGACCTACCAATTGGAGATTTACAACAACAAAAACAATACAAATACTTATTTCCTATTTCCATTTAGCGGGAAATGATTATCAGCTGCTTGCACACCCATAATTAGCGACAGTTGAAATTACATGGCTTAGCTAGAACGACCTTAAGATAGCAATACTGTGATGGTAGTGATTCCTTACCTTGGCATGTTGCTCCGTTGGCGGGTGCAAGCAAGTATTAATAACTAAATATAATAACGTATGGCTTGTCATTTCATGTTGATGTCGTATTGACAGGACGACATGGAACTCGCAAGGTCTCTGGCGCAAGCCTCAATCGACACGTTTGTGGCCATCTCTGCGGCGAAGGGACACCTCACTGAAATGACAGCAGCCGAGTAAGCGATACACGGATGTGCTCATCTAACCATCAAAGAGTTGTCAGTATTTGAAAATGCATCTGAACAGTAACTGAATGTGATGGTTCCACATACCATAAAAACTGATAGTGAAATACTTGATTGAGTTACTAATCAAAGTATGCGCCAACTATAAAAGTGCACTGGTGTAAAGATGTGGTTAACGGTCATGTTGTTTCTTTCGACCTGCCGAGACATCTCCGATATCAATCGCTGAGCTGCAGCTGCATGTGCATTGATAAGTGCTACAACCATCTTCACACGAGGAAAATCACCTTGCTGCCAACCGAAAAGAGGAACATTTGTAGATGTGTATTTCTAAAAACACAACTGCATATCTGGTCACTGTCACTTTAAATGATACACTGATGGGAATAAAGCTGGAATACTACTTGCATCATAGTGTGATGTAAGTTATCTTTTTATATCACATGTATGTATGTGTGTATATATGTATGTGTGTATGCGTGTATGCGTGTATGCGTGTATGCGTGTATGCGTGTATGCGTGTATGCTTGTATGCTTGTATGCGTGTATGCGTGTATGCGTGTATGCGTGTATGCGTGTATGCGTGTATGCGTGTATGTGACTATGCGTGTATGCGTGTATGCGTGTATGCGTGTATGCGTGTATGCGTGTATGCGTGTATGCGTGTATGCGTGTATGCGTGTATGCGTGTATGCGTGTATGCGTGTATGCGTGTATGCGTGTATGCGTGTATGCACGTACGCACGTACGTACTGTACGTACGTACGTACGTAGGTACGTAGGTATGCATGCATGTATGTATGTATGTATGTATGTATGTATGTATGTATGTATGTATGTATGTATGTATGTATGTATGTATGTGTGTATGTATGTATGTGTGTATGTATGCACATGTATGTATGTATGAACATGTATGTATGTATGTATATATGTATATATGTATGTATGTATGTATGTATGTATGTATGTATGTATGTATGTATGTATGTATGTATGTATGTATGCATGCATGTATCTATCTATCTACCTACCTACCTATCTATCTATATATCTATCTATCTATCTATCTATATATATATATATATACATGTATATATATATATGTGTATACATCTATATATATGCATATAATGTTCGGGAAGTAGAACGTAGAAGTATTTAGTAGAAAACCCACAACGTCTACTGCTGACACATGAGGGTAGCCAATCGTAATGACACCGGTGGCTCGTGAAAAGGAGCAAGCTTCGTGCTGCCCCTCCACGGACAAATGCCCTATGGTTGGTCTGGTGAGCGAACAGTTTTAGGGTTATGTTGAAGGTTTGGGCTAGGGGTAGATTGAACGTACGTTTGACTAGATTGACATCAGTGATTTACATGTAGGTCTCTTTGTACGTGGAGGGTTAGCAAATGGTCATCACCTTGTGAGAATGGTTGGACGTGATTTTCGGGTTGCTGTCTGACATATGGCTCGGGCATTTGGTTCCCTCATCCACGACCGACAAATATAACAACGGGGACGGCGTAATCACTGAAGGTCCATAGGATATCTGCCAATGGTGGTGGTGGTGATAGCTTGCTATCACCCGTCGCTAAGAGGTTGGAATAATGTTAAAGAAGCCATTGCTGTGCTTTGCTGAATAAGTGGCGCCACCAGTTGGAGTAGCTTATTTAAGAGAATGGCGAGGCCTAATCGCAGAGAATACGCTTAGCTTAGCCTTATGAAGAATTTACTTACGTGTGTCTATCGTACGGTTCGAACTCTAACGCCAGTAAGGACCCTCAACCAACGGAAAATTACGAAATCAATAAAGGCGTTATTTTTCTTCCGAAGGGTCGTAGATTATTCTTTGAAGGTTTGTCGTCCGAAAGCCCCCCCACACACACAGACCCCCTTATACATGGATCCGTTGTCCCATTATTGCATCGTGACCTTTAAAAATCGTAACGAATTTTTCATTTTCATAAAACGGGTTTATCTTCTTTTTCATATAATTGATTTTGTGTGGGGCAATAACTATATTTATTTTCCCAGTAATGAGGTAAAGACTGTGTTTGCATTTTATTACGAATTATTATTATTATTGACGCGCCCGTAGACATAGCCATGGCGCCGGTGTAGTATAGTAAAATTTCTCGTGTTTTAGTATGTTTTGTCACACCGGAAACACTTCGTTTTCGGTTGAGCTGTAGCAAATAATCCTGCCGCTGAAAAATACTGCAGCACCGACCCTTAAGGCGCATGTCCGGAACTACAGTTTTTTTAGCGGGGAGACGTCAGGGCTTGTCATATGTTAGCAAGGGGCTATACGTACGCAGACAAAATTTGCGAACACGTAGCCAGGGCCCTACGTATACGTACGTTCATCCAGATTATATAATTTAGCGTTAAATTTTGACTGATACTGATTAGGACAGTCGCGAAATCCATTAATTGTAAATGTTGTCATACTGTTATCTTAATTGGTGCAATGTGGAACAATAATTACCTTTGCATTTATATACTAAAATTCGAGAACGTGCGCAAAACTAATAACTAATTCATTTAACTTCAATCGAGCTAGCATATTAGGGAAGACTGGGGATTGTTGCCTCTTTGTAATATAAAACATTTCCACACGATTTTGTTGTCACTAAAGGCGAGCGGTCACCAACCGATTTGTGTAGCTTTGTCGGAAAATACAGTGTCCGGGGTTCTTACGACAAAAGACAAGGCCTTAAGCTACGATTCCATATGCACGTAAACGCGTACGGAAACGCAAGCAGAATGGGGAATACCTCTGTAGAGACGTCACTACTGGGAATTTCCTATCCGATTCGTGTGCGGATACGATTCGAATCGCTACACGGAGCAATTCAATTTGCCGCAGCCGCAGCCACACGACAAAACTCATCCGCCTATGCATGTTTGGAACTACTTTTGTTAATTTCCACCGGGCACTATATTAATTGTTTTGCCGCATGCCGTATCTGTTCATATGAAATCTTAGCTTTAGTCGGCGACTAAGGGACAATCCAAAAACTAAAATCCCCGATGGTATCCGTTTAACAAAAGACGCGGCAAATGCAGTGTCCGTTGACCGGTCCTTGGTCGGCGACACCCCGCAACACCAACAAAACACATGAGCCAATCAGCAGTCGCCTGGCCACTGACGTCACACACGTACCAGTGGCCAAAAAACGTAGGGTGATGGTCAGTCGTTCAGGGAGATGGGAGCACGATATCGGGTCGCTTGCTTCTCAATCGCAGGCTTGATCAGATCAAGTAGGAACGTTAACACCTCTGGTGTCATCCGTCAGAAATTACGGTATACGTCTATATCATTTCCCCGTAGCCCCTGTACAAGATTATCATGACTTTTTTCATGTGCTCCATGCTGCGAACATCCTGGGCGAGCAGATGAGCCTTGACCCACTGCTTGCGTTGACGGTTTTGTCTCGCCTTTTCCTTTTTTCTGCGCTGCCACAGCGACGTCAATGCTACCATGGATAATGCTAAATCTAAAACAGACGTGTACAAAAAGGCGAAACACAACGGCGTTCTATGCAACCGGTAGTCGGCGGGGTACTCACTATATTCCAAAGGTGGCGCCACTTTCTGTAGTAGTAATCCTAGCTAACAGCAGATGGCAGTAGGGGCTAAGACATGTCGCTACAAAATCGCCCTTGCAGTGTCCGTGCACCCCGTTAAGACACGACCTTACAACTTGTCGCCGACACACTCCCGACAGGTGTCCGTGTGCCATGTCGGCAATGTTGTTTGGTCACAGGCGGCCTTAAGTTTAACTTTAGTATCATATAGGCCCTCTCTCTCTCTCTATATATATATATATCCTTTGAACGACCCAAATATCATATTTTGAATAAAGCTACATCAATATATATATATATATATACATATATATATATATTGATGTAGCTTTATTCAAAATATGATATTTGGGTCGTTCAAAGGGTGTATCTCCTAAAGCAAGCTGTCCCAACCACACACACACACACACACACACACACACACACACACACACACACACACACACACACACACACACACACACACACACACACACACACACACACACACACACACACACACACACACACACACACACACACACACACACACACACACACACACACACACACACACACACACACACACACACACACACACACACACACACACACACACACACACACACACACACACACACACACACACACACACACACACACACACACACACACACACACACACACACACACACACACACACACACACACACTCAGACACACACATATAAATGGGAAAGTATGTATTAAGTCTCCAATAAAATTGCTATAAACATTCTACCGCGAAAAATCATGCCGCAGTAAAATTCGCTGTGTAAAGAAATAGTTTGCCCTATTCTAAATGTATTAATCTAATCGCAGTCTTCAAGCCATGTTATGGATATTTGCGATGGGATGGGTGTAAACATATTAGAATGTTGTTCATCTGAGACATTTGGAAGATGGATATATGGATAGATAAAACACATATTTGGCGCTACAATAATTATAATTGAGATTTGTTTAAAGTCAGTTAAAATATTTTAGCAAAACTAATAAATATGTTCGTATAACATAATTGAATATAATCCTGCAAGAATGATGATAAATTCGTTCACTCACGTACCCATTTGGCATGTTTACTGTTGAGCTCGACTCCACTGATAAAATGTACACATGCACACTTAGCTACAATTAAATATGTAAATATCATATGGTAATTGGGCTGCACTTTGCTCAGTTCGTAAAGTTAAAAATCTCAGTAATGGTACATAATGACAATGCCCATTTATTTAATAAAACTTTTGTTGAAAATGTGTGTAGCGTATTAAACATATCCCAATTATATTACATGATTATAGTGCACATGCGTTATATAATTACTAGAATTTTAATTATTTGTAAACATAAGTATGGTATGCATTACATTTACACAAATGAATGTAGTGTATGTGGACGCATACTTGGGTAGTGTATAAGTAACTATGCATACAGTATCTTTGTTTCATTACTAGCACCAAACCAACAATGCTAAGGACTATACACATTTAAATTAGTGTGCATAGTGTACGTTATATATTGTGTAACTGTCACACGGATAAAAAAAATATTCTTATTATCATGGGTATATGCAAAATATGACTACATAGTTATATATATATATATATATATATATATATATATATACAAAATTGTGTGGTGCACAATGCACATGCAACATTCGTCAATGTATACACATACATGAATGTATGTAAACAACGGGGACATACTGCGTTTTATGTGGAAGTAACAACACATGCAGCCTAGCTATTGGCTCATAACATGTTTGGTTACGAGGCTATGCGACTCGCCCATGCGCGTTAGACACCAGTATTTAAGCAATAGCAGCAGAGGGATCGACCTCATTCATTCAAAATTATTGGGGAGTATTTACAGCGTTTATTCAGCTTATTTGGATTTCGATTTATGTAGTTGTGCTGTATGCTAGATGAGTGTGTTCGTGTAATATTATTGATAAAGTTTAGAATTCCCACCCTCCCTCCCCTTTAACAGTGGGTGACTTTTAGCAGGGCGGAGTGACCCCCACACATGTGGTGAATAGTGTATATATTGGTGGAGTGACCCACACACATATGATGAATTGTATGTAGTAGACAGTAGTGCTTAGCAGTCAGGGGCCGGCATGCTTGCTGTCGTTGTCACAATGGATGTGTATGTAACAATTTATAACAATATACTGTCAATAAAATTGCATGTCATTAATTTGGCCTAATTCAATCAATACCTGACTTGCGTTGTTCCTTCTGCATAAATATCATTATATTACTAGTATAAAACACATCACCATCACAACAAAAAGAGTCGCCAAATTACTTCATGACTTAAAAACAAACAAATCAACAGGACCCGACCAGGTGCCAGCCAGAATCCAAATTAGGTGCGGCAGTATTTTACAGCAGCAGGATTGTTCGCCCTTTGCTAACATAATTATAACAAACCATGACGTTTCCTCGCGATAAACTGTACTTCCACACATGCGCATTAAGGGTCGGTGCTGTAGTATTTTTCAGCAGCAGGATTTTGTTGCTACAAAGCGACCGATCTCGATACAACGCGGACAACGCATCATACTGATTTTTGTGATGCAATTAATTTGGATTGGGAAGCCACAGTGAATAGCGTTCTCATCATGATGTTACTGGCATGAGCAGATATTTAATGGTATTATGAATCAGGTGACCAAGTTTGAAACAATTTGTGTACAATAGGGTATGTTTCTCGGCGGAGAACGGCGCGTGAACGCAATTCAGCGGGCATGCTTTGCTTTATACATTTAAAGAGTCATAGCCAGTAGGTGTCACCACGGTTTTACATTTATTGCTCTTTTTGCTGTCTAATTTATTTGCCTTTAGAGGTATTGACGTAACTTATATTTATTTATAATGTTGTACAATTGTAATACATACAGGTATGCAAATGATTTGTTAATTTTATTATAATTTCTAGCCAATGTCTGTTGCTATGCATAAGCTATGGTTTTGTCTCTGTATAATTGTACACTAATATAAACTATTATAGTTCAAATTGACTTCATTATGCGTCTGTGATGTTATTGTTTTACTATAGATATTATTGTTAATGGCATATCTCAAACATTTATTTGGCCACTTTCAATCAACCCACGATGTTTTTTGCGGCACCTGTATCTGCATAAACGTTTTGACATTGTGGATATTTTCCAGTCTTCTGTTGATCATTTCATTAACATATTAAGCTCTTAACGAAAATCCATCCTAGAACAGGATCTGACGGAAAAATCATGGGGTATTTTCAACGTGATCGTTAAATTATTCTTAAGGCAAAGAGCGATATTTCCATCATAATCAATAATCTTCACAGTTGGCACAGTTTGGCAAAAGAGATTGAACAGTTGTCAAAAAGTGTTTGAAGATACGGCCCAACAACCACTTGTCAACAACATATGACTTTTTATTCACTGTGCGAAGAATTGAAAGGAAATCTTACAGAAGTCGGTGCAATGTTTTGACGGGGGCGTCGTTGTTGAAAATTTCCATTTTACAAGAGCGTAGGGATCGCCAATAACTTAAACCGAAATTGTGCCGTCGAGTATAGTAATATGAAGGGCAGTAGGGCGCAGGTTAAGTTAGATACAGCTTAAACTTTGCTCAAAATTGATTAAAAAGGTCACAACAACCTTGACCGTGGCGAAGCCGTAAACCGCTACGCACTCGTCAACGGGTCATCATGCTAATGTCGTTTAAACAAATCGTGCGTTAGCAAACGAATACCTGACTACAACAACAGCCCAATTTCACTAGTTTGGCGGTATTGAGTTGAATACGTTATGGTGACCAGCTTTCAAGTAGGTATTATATGACATGAAAAGCTACCCAATTCCACTGCGTAGGCCGCTGTGCCGCCGCCGTCAAATAACGTCTAACGGTGCATTCGGAACTGCTCGTAATTACCGTAAACACGAGTTCCCAACTGGTGCGTACGAGTCATGAGCGTTCGGACCAGACATAGAAAGGACAATAACAAAGATGGCCGCATTAACGTGTTTTGAAAAATGTTGTTGTTTGTTTGTTTTGTTGTATATATATATTTGTATCGAAATATGCAATACCAGATAATGCAGGAAGAAATAGAACGACACAGAAGGTGTAGACGGTATGTAGATATTTGAATTTCTGCTGTTGCTGTATAGTAGTCGTCATATTATTGTATTATCGCCCCATACGCAAGCATTTGGGGGCGTACAAATTGATTTCTTGGGGGGTATTTCCCCCATAAAAATTGCGTGTCGTAAAAAAGTAGGAGAATCCGCTGGATGTTTTACATACCTATGCTATGTTCAAGCAATATTAAGAAAATTATAGAAGAATTATAGAATAGCGAGCACACCCATTTAGTAAAATTAGCAGGTTGGATTACTGTAATTGATTTAGTTTTGCGGACAGCACAGAATTCAACCTGTTATTTAAATGTTTAATTTAATGTTTAGTGTGTACAGTTAATTAATGTCAACTCATGATCTTTTCAATATGTCTAGTTCGTAATTGTCAACTGTAGGAAAGCCTTTGCATCCGCTGTTTCCCGAAGAACTACCTCTGCCCGTCATCAAGTCCGGGGTTTGTTGTCAACTAATCATGGACATGGATGAGATAACATTTCTACGATTGACACGGGCGCAGTTCGGGACGTTGAATCGAACGTTTGTAGAAATGGGGACGAACAAAGCACCAACATAACTTGGAGGCCATCCAAGGGTTCCTTTAGAAATTAAGTCTGTCATGTTTTTGTGGTATATGGCAAATTCTTTCAGAGAATTGTCCGACAAATTCAGTGTTGCTGTGAGTACTGCTTATCATTAAGCAGGCAACGCACATCATGTGCGACATTGCATTTAAGTTGATTCGTTGGCTGGGTAACAGTGCATGTGTATGTCAGGAATTCCCCTTTATACTGACTCCATAACGAGATAATGGCCTCCTAACAGAATAGGAACAAATAAAATGAATATCATCCTCCTAAGTCGTGGACGAGTGATCGTTGAGAATGTATTCGGCCGAGTGAAGTGTCGGTTTCGCGGAATCAGAGATGTGCACAACGTCAATCTGATAATGACGGTTCGTCTAGTCTTTGCAGCATGCACTCTCTACAACATCTGCATGGATACAGACATTCCTTGTACCGAACATCCTGATGGGTGCCCTAGGGATGACGATGACAATTAAAGGGGAGTCCTATGTCACATTACCACTAAGAATAATGACTACAACAATGATATTGAAATTTATTATAGACGATTATTGTATTTCATTTCTATCTTAATTTCATACAACTGATGTAGTATATCTTTTATTGCTGTAAACATGCCTTTATTCAGGGTCATTTATTTTACAGATTACAACAACTCCGTAATATTAACTCCCCACTATTTGTCCCACCTATGGCTTACTATTAGCTCAAAATAAAACGGTAAAACTAAATTCCAACAAAGTTGTCTGTGGTCATTGTCGGTAGCATTAATTCCTCATAATTAACGGTACGTTTACAGCGTACTTTCGTATTCATAATGTCAACTTAGTTATCATAAATAAATGTTACTGTTTTCATTATTTCTAACAACAGGTGTAAACGTGTGCTTCACAATGTTACTATTATACTACTGAACCTGGATAATGTAATGTTAAGAAATCTTATAAACACGTTTTTTGTGTGATAAACATGTTCATGTAACTCTAATGCTTACATTGCATGTACACTGCATGTACAGTGAAATTTGAACAATTGTGTGCACAGGTGGTGTGTTCGTGAACAACACATTGATGTTTATTAGACAGACTGTGACGACATATCACAGAATGTCACAATGAAATATCAGCACTATTTTGCAGAAATAAATCCACCTGTTAAATATATTGTGTATCTACACTTTTTTAATTTATGATACAGAACTGATTTCTTTATCAAAACAATGTTATACATTCATTGTATAAATGAAATAATAAAAAACAATGATAACAAAAATTATTTATGTTACACATAATATCATTAAAACATAAATGTTAGTAATCAATTAAGCACCATTTAATTGTTAACATAATGCACTACTTTAACATTAAGTCGTTCACATGTTCACATGTCATAAACATTGATTTGTTTGTTTAGTATATGCAACAACATTTGTCATATTGATGACCTATTTCTTATTAATGAGCACCATGCATTTTTTTTCGAATGACTCCTGGATACTCTTCATTTGTTCCAAGAGCTGTTGTTGGCGACGCTCTGTTGCAGCATCGCTCTCTGTCTGATATTGCAGCAGAGCATCTTCCTTGTCTGCAGCCCTCTTTCTTTTGCGGTTGTGTAGTTTCAATTGGGATGGGTGTATCTGAATATGGACATGTTCAAAATAATACAAATAACTTATCAAATAATCGGGATATGATATTGTAGTCATTGTCAGTTGCGTGTTATGAGCATGACGTAATGGTTCAGTAATAGGACTTATATTTCTGATAAAAGTCGCGTAAACTATGTAGTATATGTGTGTTAACAACATGTGTATTACAAAACAACTTTCAGTGAAATCAGAAATGTACACAAACATGAAAAAAGTTGACATGAATTGCGTAACATATATAAATAATATTTTTTTATTTTGCTTTGACGCTCTTATTGAAGAAGTAAATGTACAATTATAAAAAAATATAATTGGTTTCACAGAAATAAGCTTTCGCTAAACACCAAAAGAACTAATTTCATTATATTCACACCAAACAGGAAGAAATACAACATTGACAAAGCTGAAATAAAAGTAGATGGAAACAAAATAAAACGTGTTAAATGCACAACATTTCTAGGAATAACTATAGATGAACACCTTAATTGGATGATACATATTGACAATCTGTCAACAAAAATAGCACGGAATGTAGGAATGGTAGACAAACTAAAACACTTTCTTCCTATCTACATTATGAACATTATTTACTCCTCACTAATCTCATCACATTTGCAGTATTGTACTCTATTATGGGCAAATACATATAGCACAAACTTAAACAAATTAAAAATACTACAAAAAGAAAGCCATAGGGATAATCACACTATCATACCATATTGCACACTCAGATCCACTATTCTCTAAGTTAATAATATTAAAATTGGAAGATCTGTACAAACATCAGTTAGGTATCTTTATGCATAAAGCAATGAATAAACAACTTCTAGATAGCATGTTTTTACGAACAGATAACATTCATGACCATAACCTAAGAAACCAAAGTGCATATTACATCCAACAAATAAGAACAAACACTAGGAAAGGACCAATTTTCAATATGCCCTACCTCATGTTCTGTAGCAACTTGTATCCGTAAATCAGTTTTAAAATTAACTAAAAGAGCTATCACTGTCTAAATATCTATAAACTCTTGAAATGTCGTATTTTATATTATACTCATAGCCTACCATAATTTGTCATGGTATTATAAGTGATTAAGTTTTTTATGTTTTTTGTGTTATTCAATGTATTACTGATGTTTAACCTTTAATCTTGTCAAAAAACTATACCATGTCCCAATATGTAACTTTATTTATTTATCTATTTAGCAGACAACCAATTTCATTTATAAAAAACACCTATTCATGTATATACTATTCACCTTGTTCCAGAAGAATACACTGTTTTAATGTTACGTTGTAATGTTATGCTACAAGGAATCTGATTGATATAATGGTGATTGTCCAGGTGGTCCTCGACATACGCCTCGTGGGGTTTCCAGAGGATCTCCTCGGTTGCAGTATTGGTTTTTTCTGTAATCCATTGTAAATATATTAAGAAATGTGTATTCTGACCGAAATAAAGTTATATTCTATTCTATTGACAGTATGCTGTAATTTTGGCTTTACTGTACTTCATGTTGAAAGTGTGAGTGACCTTTCTTTGTACATCCAGTGGGGAAACCACATAGACATCAATCATATTATGTTATAACATGTTGCATAATTATATGTATATTACTTTTCTTGATATATGTTAGTAATCAGTTACACTTACAAAACACTACATGTCAGAAAACATTGCTATTTAAGATATTTCAGACATTGCTATTTACATGTCATAACAATATTATACAAGATATTTCAAACATTATTATTATTATACAAGAATATTTGTGAACTTTTGTAAGATGCTAATTAGTTGCTCATGTACAGGTCAACTATACATTCATCATATTTGACTATACTGCAAATCAGGCGTCAATGTGCAAATCTGCAGTACATTATGATATATCAAAAGAAAATGTTATCCATAATGTTTACATTTTGCACGTGTCAAATGGTATGGGCGATATTACAGTTTCATTCCATGTCACACAACAAATACAGCCAATCACAACAACTTAGCGTGATCTGCATTCTTCTTGACATCGGTCTTGCTTGTTCTGGCATGATCATAGTGTTATTGTTATGCTTATCGTATCATTTTTTAAGATAACAAATACATTGTTCCCAAGATCGACTTGACATTCTCTGCGGCCATGATGACGATAAAAAAGGTGAAGGTCGCCCACTATTTCCGCGAACTCGTGCACCTTCGTAACTTTCGAGTTCGCGACTTGTAAACACCAGTCGAAAGTAGTTCCGAACGCTATTTCCCAATTGGGAACTCGTATTTACGGTAATTACGAGCAGTTCCGAATGCACCATTACTTTAATATTGGCCCAAATACATGGAGTTGGGACGTTGTTGAAGTCCGCTAGATGGCGTCACATGAGGCCAATTCACATAATGTTATCAAACCGCCATTTTGTCACACTGTGAATAAGCGCAGTGGACGAAGATGAAATTGTTGGTAAAAGGAATGAGGAAGACTGTGGCGAAACAAAAGACGCAGACTACGAGCAGAGGGGAGGGCATACATCAATGCACGGAAAAAAGCCACGCCACCACGAAAAACAGGCGACAAGTGCAGGTATGTCATAGGTGATAGACCAGGCTTTGCCATAGGCGTAGTTCATAGCCATAGGCGTAAGCATGTGTAGTAAGTTCTGAACTTCTGTAGGCTCGTGGGGGTAATTAAGAGTTAGTTAGGGTTAGGTTAGCGATAGTGTTTTTGTTTAGGTTAGTGTCTAGGTTAGGGTTTATGTTGGTATAGGGTTAGGGTAATGGATTTGTCAGATAGTCTGTGGACAATAGTAGATGACAAACCTATGTTAAACAACGGTTGGGCCCAGCTTCTAGACAAGTGCCCCATCCTCACCCTTCTAAATATGTCCATGCATAGGCCACACACTCACATACATATTAAGGTTGCCTTCCTTCATTCATTAATGCTGGATCCTCTGCTAAATGTACAACGGCGTATTGCCTGTTACAACCGAGCTGACTGGGACAGCATGAGGACAGCCACAACTAAGCTTACGGCTTCCGTTCTCTCTTAATATACAGAGAACTCCGACGTAGAAGAGATCTGGACAGCATGGCGGGATGGCATAATCGAACGGATACAACAGCAAACACCTCACAAGACAACAGGACCGGAACGGGACCTTCCATGGGTGAACCACGAGCTGAAGAAACTTATTTCACAGAATGGACAGGCTCCACAAGAAGTGGAAGAAGACTGGCAGAGAAGAGCTGTACACTGCATTCCGGATTATCAAGCGACAAGTCCAGGGCAGAATGAAACAGCAGTACTGGGCTCACGTGGGCAATTTAATCACAGATGACTTCAGACAAATCCCAACCCACCAAGAGGTTTTGGGCCTTTATCAAACAAATAACGTCGGATAACCAAGGAGTTCCCCACTGAAAGAAGAAGACAAGCTGATCACAGATGACGCAGAGAAAGCTGAGTTACTGAACCGGCAGTTCCAGTCAGCCTTTAGTACAAAGGAAACATTTACTAAAGAGGAATTTGACACAAGATGCCCAGTGCCTCAGCTTGACCAGAATCAGCCCCGATGTAAAAATATCAACATCACCGTCAGCGGAATTGAGAAACTTCTGAAACAGTTAAAACCAAATAAAGCTAGTGGACCTGATGGCATCAACCCTCGAGTCCTCAGGGAAGTTGCATCAGAGGTTGCTCCATCACTAACACTGATCTACAGAGCTTCCCTGGAGTCTGGCACTGGCACTGGCAATCTGCCTACATTACACCTGTGTTCAAGAAAGGGGAAAGGTACAAGCCTGAACATTACCGGCAATCTCCCTCACGAGCATACCTTGCAAATTGCTTGAGCATGTGGTGGTCAGCACCATTATGAGAAATGTGGAAGAGCACAAGATCCTCTGTCCGGAGCAACATGGATTTCGTCGTGGCAAATCCTACGAGTTCCAGCTGCTATGATTCGTGGACGAGGTGTCTGAAGCGCTTGAAAAGGGATGTCAGGAAGACGTACTAATCATGGACTTCTCAAAGGCTTTTGATAACGTGAGCCACAGCCTCCTCATGCATAAAATACAGCACTATGGCATAACAGGAAGGGTCCACCGATGGACTAAGCATTTCCACTCCAACAGAAAACAGGCGGTTGTCGTTAATGGATCACAATCAGCGTTCACGGCAGTTGAATCTGGTGTCCCACAAGGTTCTGTACTAAGACATAGCCTGTTCCTGCTTTATATAAACGATCTTCCAGCAGGACTGTCCTCTACTCCCAGACTCTTTGCGGATGACATAATCTGCCACAAAGTTGTCACCAGCCCACAAGATCAACGCGACCTGCAATAAGATCTTGACAGATTAGCAGCCTGGGAGGAACGCTGGGATATGTCTTTTCATCCCCAAAAGTATACTGCAATGAGCATCACCCGGAGGCGCACAGTTCTGGCTACACGATACCACCTCCACGGATATACTCTAGGCACAGACATGGAAGCAAAATACCTTGGAGTCAAGTTCACCTCTTGCTTCCGCTGGAACTCCCACGTCACAGACGTACGCAACAAAGCCAATAAGACCTTAGACTTCCTCAGGCGAAACATCAAGACGACCAACAAGAGGTTAAAAGAAGCTGCATACAAGGCATTTGTCCGACCCGTGCTGGAGTATTCCAGTACCGTATGGGATCCTTTCACTGGAACCAACATCAAGGCACTAGAGAAAGTACAAAGACGAGACTACCGAAAAACAGCAAGTGTGGACACCATGTTACAAAAACTGCGATGGTCAACTCTCGAACAACGGAGAAAGAAAGCACGACTCAACACCTTCTATAAGTTCCACTACGGACTCATAAACATCGACTCAAAACACAGACCAACACCAATTGAACACCCAAGAAGAAACACCCGGTACACCAATGATCTCACCTATAACATCCCATATCGCCGGACAGCCTACAGAGAGAAGACATTCTTCCCAAGAACCATACCAGAGTGGAACAGCCTTCCTCATGAAATCACCAAAGCTCCTGATCCTGCCTCCGTTGAGACCAGGGTCTGCACTCTCCTCAAATTCTGATGTGTTAACGAAAGTGGGTAAATTAAAGCTGGGGCTGAGCCGGTCAGGGTTTAACCCCGGTGACCGCTATGGCAGCCGGATTGGTCTGCCCGGATACTCCAAGTAGTTGACACATCATCCACCTTTTCCCACTTCTCTTTATATGACTCAGGGCCTTTTGCATACTGTTTTTATACATATTTTAAAAAACTTAATAAATATATTTATTAATTTATTTATCTGTTAATCCCTAGCGCATCACCTATCATTTTATTAAGCACAGCAGCCCCCCCCCCCCAAATGCAGCAAAATCTCCGAGCAGACTCTATCTGCTCAAAGAATGGTGGCTGCCTAACATAAAGCAGAAGAAATGTTTGCATTTAATTAATTTCAGGTGCAAGGGGGCAAAGTGTCTCGGTGATTCATACATCTCTGCATATATGAAGACCGTGATTCTAGATCGCTTTCCTTCCATTGGAGATACAAAACACAAGATATCCTGCTTGCTGGTGGCATAAAAGCCTTCGAGATCAAAATGATAAGAAAAGCATGGAAAATTCAAACATCACGAGAACCTACCAATATTCCTACACGATGAGCACAGGAACGGAAAGATCTGTGTGTCGAGAAGCATATGCGAGTCTGCATGGTGTGGGCACTGGTCAGATTAGGCGAATATCAAAGGCCGTTGGTATTGGTGAGGTGCCTCGGGACAATCGAGGATGTCATAACAATCGTCCCCGTGCAATCAGTTAGGAGACGAAAATGAAGATTGATGCGCACATTCGTCAATACCCTTATGAAGTATCGCATTATGGACGTAACAAGAAAAAGAAACGATATATTCGACCTGACCTCACTGTGAGGAAAATGTACGTCATGTTCGTAGAAAAGGAATTTCCCGAGATGTACAGACAGATAACAGAAGAAAATCGACAGCCTGACAAGATTGACTTTTTAGTTTCCTACGAATAGTATTTTAGATATTTTAAGCAACACTTCAATTATGGTTTTGTAGAAAGTGTGAGGAGCTGAAAGTGAAAATCGAGTGTGAAAAGAAAACAGACATTAGCTATGAACACCTGCGGCAATGCACAGAAAAGGCAAAAGCGAGTGAGGAGCATGACTTTCAACAATACTTACCTTTTCCACATCTCCTTGTTGGTGAAGTATTTTACAACCGGCATTTGTGATTTTACAACTTTGGTGTGCATTCCTGTAAAACTGGCAAAACTGTCTTGTACACATGACAAGAGCCAACAGCCAAGAGAGGCTGCAGGGAGGTGATATATTGTCTCAATCACTTTATCCAGACAACTGTGCCTCAGAGTGTTAAACATTTAGATATATTCAGCGACGGGTGCAGGGGACAGAACCACAACCACACTATGATACGACATCTGTTCACACTTATCTACCTAAATCGGTTTCAAAGCGTCGACTTCCATTTGCCCATACGCGAACATTCCTTCTTGTTATGCGATCGCGAGTTTGCTGTGACAGAGAGGATGAAACGTAAAAAAGACAGTGGAAATGTTCACAGATTGGCAAGCAATGATCGCTACAAAGTTCGCGACGGTTGCAGTGACGGGTGGCATGGTACTTCGACATTCTTATAAAAAGGTTACTAAGAAGAAAGAAAAGTTCAAACGCAGCGATTATAAGCGATTCCCCTTCACAAGCGGTGACAAACTACATGTGTATTTTCAAAAATTAATGTCTGCCGTTATCGAGTCACCATTCGCACTCTTGAAGCCAAATGCTGTATCAACCTTCCCAACAGCGCCGTACTACACAACTATGGTACCAGTAAAAAAAGCTAAACTTGACGATGTGAAATCGCTCTTAAAGTATCTCAGTCAGCCCACCATTAATTACATCAACAACATTCCCAAACAACTTGGAGGAGCTGATGATGATGATGAGGAGCAGACTTGCAACACGCTTATCTTACCTGTCGATATTGACACTAGTTCTGTGCGTCTTGAAACCGAGTACTTCTGTTGCTTCGGTTTCACCAGCCATATTTGTTTGAATATATAATTCGTGTTCTGAAGCAATAACAATATATTCACTCGTAATCGGATATTTTTGTATCGCCTGCTAGACAAAAATATATTATAGTGATGCCTTTTGTGTGTGGTGTGGTCTGTGTCTGTCCACAACAGCCGGGCACCAAAAACGTATATTAAAATTAAATGTCAAGTATCTTACTACAACAATAACCCAATTCCGTGACCTTTAACCTCAGCCAAGCTCAAAACTATGACGCTTACATGGTCATCGTATGCACACTAATATCGTTAACAACCACAGAAAACATGGTGTCGTTTGGACATTGGATCCTGAAATGAAATAGTTTTTTCCCTCCTACAAAAAAATGACAGTCGGCGGAACTGGGCTATTGTTGAAGTCAGGTATTTAATCGCTAACATTTGGAAGGCTTATTTAGCTGTGAACAACTGGATCTCTGCGTGAAACAGGACCCAACATAAAGCGCAGTTAGTAAAATGTAGCTATTTATGATAGCCAATGTGTGGTGTAACGTCGTCTTAGAAAGTGGCATTTTTGGAGCTTTTTATGGACCGTATCCAGGGTAGATTGTTAGTGAAACGCAATTTTCATTTTCGATTATAGGTAAGGATCAAAATCGATTTTCTGGAGCAACATCGGCCTTAACAGCTTTTAAGAATGTTAGGGAAACGGGCCCTAGTATCTGATCGGATTTACGACCATTATGTCCAATGACGTCCGTCATTGTTATAACTGTAACAAATTGCTCGTTTGTTACAACCAATAATGTAATAACAACGACCAGTAATGTAATAATCGATCAGTAATGTAATAATGACCAGTGGTGTAATAATCAACCAGTAATATAATGACGACCAGTAATGTAATGATCGACCAGTAATGCAATAATCAACCAGTAATGTAATAATCGACCAGTAATGTAATAATCGATCAGTAATGTAATAATGACCAGTGGTGTAATAATCAACCAGTAATATAATGACGACCAGTAATGTAATGATCGACCAGTAATGCAATAATCAACCAGTAATGTAATAATCGACCAGTAATGTAATAATCGACCAGTAATGTAATAACGACCAGTAATGTAATAATCGACCAGTGATGTAATAACGACCAGTAATGTAATGATCGACCAGTAATGTAATAATCAACCAGTAATGTAATAATCGACCAGTAATTTAATAACGACCAGTAATGTAATAAAAATAATGAAGTAGATTATGACGACGATCATGGAGAATGTGATGATGATGTTAGTAATGATGATGAAGACAGTGTTAATGAGGATGATAAATTATGATGATGATGCGACGAGGAAAATGAAGACAAGTAAGGGGTCATCTTAATGATGATGATGATTCTGCTGACGATGATGCTTTTAACGATGGTGATGATGAGGGTTATGATGACGGTGTTGTAGATAATGATAATGAGATGTTAGTAAAGATGAGGAAGACGGTGATTATGAGATTATGATACCTAGGAGGAAGATGAAGGCGCCATCTTAGTGATGAAGATGACGATGATTATGAATAAGATGACGACGACGATGTTGATGTGATGACGTTATTACAATTATCATGACGACAACAATGACATCATTAACCTTTTCCTCCTCGTCATCGTCATCCTCATGCTCGTGTTAGCTAATAAAGACTAGCCATGCTAGCTAATTAAGGGGTCATCTCAAACAACTTAGAGGAAATATAAAAATGCAATGTTAATGAGTGATACTATTCCATCATTAGAAGCGAAAGGGTAATATTAAAATAATAAAATAAGGATTAGCTGAAACAAGTAAGGGGTAATCTCAAAATGTGAAGTTAAAGGTAAACTCAATGAACTGCAATGTTCATCTATATGAATCCAAATATTTTAAAATATAACCAAAAGTAAGGGATTATATCAACAATAATTCAAGTAATAATTTTTAAAAGGAGTCATTAAGAGGTAATTTAATAATGAACTAAATTATCATATCAACACACTGTGAGATCATCTAATAAAATCATGTAGTCTTGTCGAAAAACAGTTAATTAAATTAAGGTGCATCTCGTAAAAAGAATGGGTGGTGTTGATGATGTAGCTATGATGAAGATGATGAGTATTATGACTATGATGATGATGATGATGATGATGATGATGATGATGATGATGATGATGACGAAGATGATGACGATGACGGTTGTAATCATTACGATGATGACGACAACGACAATGACATCCTCCTCATTATCGACATCCTCATGTTCACCCTTCTAGCCGCTAGCCGTGCTGGCATCCAGTCGACGTTCGATGATGTATACTTAAGAGGAATTCTCAGAACGAGTCAGCCGCCTTTAGTTTACCCTTTCGTTTCTAATAATATTATAATACCACTCATTAACATTGCATTTTGAGAATTCCCCTAAGTTGTTTGAAATGACCTCGTAATTTGATTTAATAATGATCAGGTATGTACATTGTAAATATACTTTAATGACCCTTGTCTTAAAAATAATTGAGGTGAACCTTTTTAATGACCCTCTCTTTCTTCTTCACCACACTGCCTGATTCGGTCCAATTGTTTGCCGACACGTAGTTATTACGTTATCTGGTAGATTATGTGAACGGGATTCCATGTGTTCACCCATAAAACAGGCGGCTGAGTCGTTCTGAGAATACTTTAGTGAACGTTGACCGGGTGCCAGCACGGCTTGCCGTCATAAGGATGGACACGAGGTCGTCGATGGTGATGAGGAGGAGGTTAAGGATGTAACTGTCGTTGTGCTCATCATCGTAGTAATTGTAACTGTAATCGTCATCATTTACGTTATCATCTTCGTCTCCCTCGTCCTCCTCCTCCACGTCGACGTCACCATAGTCATACTAATTATCACATTCACCACAACGACGACGCCTTTGTTGTCTTCATCGTCCTGATAATCGTCATAATCATTTATCATTCTCATTAATACTGTCTTCATTAACGCTACTAATATCATCATCGTCATCAACAACAACCAACATCATCATCATCATCATAACCATATCATCACCAACACCCATTCCTTTTACGAGATGGCCCATTAATTATAATTTTTTCGAGAAGACCACATTATTTTATTAGATGACTCGCAATGTGTTGATATAATCACCTAGTTCATTATTAAATTACCTCTTAATGACTCCTGTTAAAATTATTCTTTAAATTTTGTTTGATATAATCCCTTAGCCTTACTCATATTTTAAATCATTTGAGTTCCCGTTGTCGTTTAGATGAACATTGTTGTTGATTGAGATTACCTTTAACTTCATATTTTGAGATTACCTTCTGAATTTTTTTCGCGGATCCTTATTTTACTATTTGGAGATTACCCTTTAGTTTCTAACAAAGTTAGTGTACCACTCGTTAACTTTGTATTTTGAGATTTCCACCTACGTTGTTTGAGATTACCCCTTATTTGGCTAGCATGTCTAGCCTTTATAAGAGTAACGCGAGGATAACGATGCGGAGGAGGGTGACATTGTCGTCTCTTCCTGATCATCGTAATAATTATAACCGTCTTCGTCATCGTCGTCGTCATCTTGTTAATAATCACCATCATCTTCATCATTAAGTTGGCGCCTTCTTTGTCTTCATCTTCCTCCTACTTATAATCGTAACCATTTATAATCCTAATAAACGCCGTCTTCATCATCATTACTAACATCATCATCAGCAGAATCATCATCTTCATCATCATCGTCATCACTAAGATGACCCCTAAATTATCATCATCTTCCTAATCGTCATCATCATCATAATTTGTCATCCATATAATCGCCATCTTCATCATCACTACTAACTTCATCACTACTAACATCATCAGCACAATCTCTATAATAGCCGTCGTATTCATCTTCATTGTTTTTATTACGTCACTGATCGTTATTATATTACTGGTCGACTATTACACTACTGGTTGATTATTACATTACCGGTTGTAAGAAACGTTCGTTGACCAACAAATGACGGAGATGTCCGTCTTCAGGAAGACGATTTACCGGTTATATCAAGATGACAGAGACTCTAAGCGAATGGCGAAAAGTTGACATGTATGCACTGTTCTGGGATCCACTCTTCGTTTGCTTCCATCATCGTCTGTTGATGGTTGACAGTGGGATTTTATCGGGCTGCTTCGTGTTGATGGTCACGTGTTTTGTCTATTCTTATGTGGCGATTTCGTGTCAGGTCTTTGGTGTTGTTAATGAGGATGCTGACGTGTCAGGTCTTTGGTGTTGTTAATGAGGATGCTGACGTGTCAGGTCTTTGGTGTTGTTAATGAGGATGCTGACGTGTCAGGTCTTTGGTGTTGTTAATGAGGATGCTGACGTGTCAGGTCTTTGGTGTTGTTAATGAGGGTGCTGACGTGTTAGGTCTTTGGTGTTGTTAATGAGGATGCTGACGTGGTATTCAAGAGCTGCGAATCATCCGACAATTCTCATCTAACACATCTCAACAAGTTCTTGATATTTCCATTGATAAAAGCGAATAGGTGAGCTGTTTTGGAGATGTATCTTCTTCAGATCCAGTTTCAGTGTTACCAGTGCTATGTCGTGGACGCTACCTATGTCATTTCATGGGAATTATCTGGGTTTTACTAGTTGATTGTAGACATACAATTTCGAGGAGTCCCACATATTATTGATCACAGCTATATGCCACGTTCTCATTACCTCTAAGC